>BSCJ01000043.1:0-162263 GCA_027943355.1 Dothideomycetes sp. NU200 | reverse complement strand
AGCGATTTAAACTCTTTAGTCTTATTAAAAATAGTTTTATATAATATAAATATATTTATATTATATATATTTAAATTAAAAAGTAATAAGTTATATAAATAACTTAATATAATAATTAGTACGCTTTAATTAAACTATATTTTTTAATAAAAAATTTTTAAAGCTTTATTTTTTTTATTTATATAAAAACTATATATAAATAAAAAAAAAATATTAAAGAGATTTTATTAAAATATATTATTTAAAGAAATATAGAGTTTAATTTCTATAATTATTATTTCTTTTTAATTACTATATTAATATACTTTTTCTTTTTATTACTATATTAAGATATATTATATTTTATCTTTTATATAAGCGATTTTAAGTAAGATATACTAAATTTATACTAACATTAAGACTAATACTCTACTTCGTCCTATTCCCGAGATATTAGACGATATTCGAAGAATAACTGGTTATTCTTAGAATGTTAGATTCCAAGAATAAATGTAACAGTAGATAACAACTTGGGCTTCCGGGGAGTTTTTGTGGGCTTATCACGTGCGAAAAACAGCAGAAATCTAGAGTGGACGAATCATGCCTGCATGTTGTCTTCACCTCGCAGGAAGGCTTTTTCATATGGTGTAGATTATTGATGACAAAGGCACAGGAAATTTTCGTCTTGCCCATGGTCACATGTTTGTGTTGTACGAATATCCTAGGATAAAGTGTGATTATATGACCAGTCTCCGTAATGCTCAAAGACTATGGCCGAAGCCGGTCTTGGTCGCCGGTATAAATGATAACATTCATAGGACTGATGCAATCGCTTCCAAAGAGGTGCAATTGCTGTTGTACTCTGTGTTGTTACACCACTGCCTGGCTCTTACTCCTCCTGTCAGCGGATCCACTGAGGACGAGACTGGGGCACAGACGAGATCCTCCTCTCTCCCGCTTGTCGAGCAGAATTGCTAATATAATGAGGATGACGGCACTCATTAGCCGTGAATTTACAGGCACTGGATGCACTCTTTGCTCCCTCGCCTGCGCGCGCTTGCACTGGTATATCATATCAATGTAGTCAGTGACACAGACGTAGCCGCCGGATTTTAAAGCATGGTTGTTAGTCATGATATTCTTGGATTATAATGAAGATACCGAACACCCACTGTTCGTACCAACTGCTGACTTGCTTCCATATCCCCCAAATGCAAGTCTTGCTTCCCAAATATCCTTAGTCAAGGTGGCAGTTCTGACTGGTATAAGTGGTTGACAATATTCATTGTACACATGAACAAGGAATTATATGACGACTTCAATAGCTCATCGTCGTTGTCACGCCAGCTATACTCGACCCGCCGTATGCGACACGAGCAAAGAAGACGATCCAGGAAGACATAGCAACAAACACTTAGTCTCCAAACCTCTCAATGCCCCATGCATAGTGTCTGCGACTCGAGGGACGAGGCAGCAGTGGCTATCCCTAAGTGACCTTGAAACAAGGAGAACTGATAGTTTCTCCTCGGCCTCGCTACCACGCCTATCCAGCACGCTCACCAATTGATCGGTATCACGGTCAACAGAATCGACGAAAGGACATCCAATGCATTACACATGGTATCTAGACCTGATTCGAATACGGGTTTCGAGGATAGTTCTTATTGTCGACAAAGGCATTTACATCTCTGAAACTACTGCTCGATCGCCTGGTTACCTTTCAAGTAGGTAAGTTTTCATCAGTCTTTCACAACTTTATTATTATATATAAGATACTCCTTATAGAATTGATAGTAGACTATCGTTTCTCAAGGCCAAATTATGCTGAGATGCCGCAATTTGTAACCTCGCCATCTCTCCGTCTCTTCTCTCCAGAAGTCTTGCTGTATACCCCGTCATGAGCTCCAGAGTCGTGCACCATTGTGTAGGTCCTCTGAATCAGTATGTACTTGAGCATAAGCGCACCCAATAAGCAAACATTCACAGAGATAGAAGTCAAAACGAGAACAGAACAAGGATATTGACAGACTCGATTTTGATTCGTTTATATCCCACGACCCTGCCTCCTTTTGATTTCGTGATTCTTTCGTCACCAAGCCCACTTATGCATCGACTTCGTCGATCATACAGTGCCGTTTTGTGTATACCCCTATCCCCAGCTCCATGCAATCCCATCATTAATAACCGACCCCGCCATTCCACTCATCATCCATCGTTTGTCGCTCTCGCTCGAAGATCTATCAATGCAAACGCGATGCAGGGAAATGCGTACCAGAAACGCTTTGTGCAATGGCTCATGCGGCGAAATGGAAGAAAATTGAGCAAGGTGAAGCAAAGCTAATTGCAAGTACGAACGAGAAAGTAAGAAAGGAGAAGAGAAAGGAGAAAAGAAGAGAGAAGGAAAAAGGGTTATGTATAATATGACTGTGCATCGACCTCCTTCTTTTCCCATCGTCAGTTTATGACCAGCTAGCCATATGCGTCCTCACCACCTTTTACCAGGACTGCCCGCAAAGAAGGCACCAGCAGGACTGCCGCCAGCGCGATCCCTGTCCCGATCAAACACGTCAAAGCGATCGTCTTCTCGACCACCATATAGGCCTCTCAGTCTGTCATCTCCGCTGCCACGTCTAGGTGTGATAGATAGTGGCAATGGCGAAGGCGCCTCTTCCTCGGAAGATCTGGCTCTTTCGAACCCGACGACCGAACCTCGCTCGCGTCGGACTTGGATAACTGTATCAATTGCAGCCGCTCTCTGTCTGACGCTTGGACTGCCTCTTGCGTTGACTGTAGTGGCAGTGGTGATGAAGGTAGAGCGGGGGCTTGAAGAAAGAGGAGCAGGTGTCGGAGACGAAGCGCGATCATGGTCGGTGATTTCAAGGCTAGAGCTGGTGGCACGGGTATGTCTGGCGCTTTCGTGCTGGCGAGGACGATGATGGTGAGAGTCAATTGCCTGTTCGAGCTCAGCACGACCATGTCTAATCTCGTGACTTATCCCATGTTCGTGTAACAGTGGAATAAGGTTATCGTGTCGAGGAGGAGGATTCGACTGCAGTGGATGTGGTTGAAGGTGCTCTTGAGGTTCTCCAGGGGATCCCTATTCTCCCGTTGTCCTGCTGCGCTCGTCTTCCTCCAATACATCTGACAAGCGAGTGGGATGGTGATGTCGGCTGCCAACCCATCCTTCATACCCACTGCCTTCGTAATCTGCAGGCTCGGCAAATGCAGCACCTGCTGTTTGCTGAGCACTTGCCATAGCCGCCGCACTCGTCTCAGGAAGTGACGGTGCCTCAGGTGGGGAAGGCGCACGCATGTATTGTGCGGGAAGCTCACGCTCCCTGGCAACGTCGGCGGGGTCGTCAGCAGCTGAAGGATAGTCGTCGCTTTCCTCGCTTCTAGCGCCGTGTGTAGCCGCAGGGTCGGCCGAAGGGCCTCTGCGGACAGTGACTGTCGCTGGTAGACCACTAACAGCGCTTGGCTGTTGAGCACGTCGACTGGACGAATGTAAAATGATAGGTCGACCTTGAGCATCAAGACGAAGGTTACCATGCTGGTCAATCTCGTACTCTGTTTCTTCACTGGTGTGGCTTGAAGTATACGAGGCCTGTTCTCGTAAAGATTGCTCCTGTGGGACCGGCGGCGGCGGCGCAGCGGGAAGCACAGGCTGAGTCGTCGAGGTCGATGATTGTGGGGAGTGTAGGAATGATTGCGTAGGTGGGTGGCGATAGAAAGACTCTGGCGATGTCTCGTCTTCAACTGTCGGCTGGAGCTTGGAGCCGTGAGGACTTCCAGGTCGTACGCTTGGACCAGGAACAACGGGTCGCGGTGAGGACGATGCTATCACCGGAGCGGATCGGATCTCGGACTGTAAAGGCGAAACGGCTCGTTGACGATGCTGTGGAGGGATGACGGTCGGTGCGGTCGAGCCAGAAGTGGCTGGTGTGCTTCCTAGAGGATATGGCTGATAAACACCCCCTGATTGCGACTGTGGGGCAGGCTGAGGTTGGCGGGCTCGATTAGACTCAGTGAAGGGATCAGTATCGGTCGGCGAAGGAGCATCATCATACTCTGCTGCTTCAGGCCGTTGTCTTTGTCCTTGATGAGACGGTCCTTCACTGGTGGTAGGGCGACGATCGCTATCATGACGGCTAGCTCCAGCGCTGAACTGAGTTGGCACGACCTGCACTCCACCAATGGTGGTTGGAGCGCCCTCTCTCAGACTGATGATGAGTTCACGCTCTTCGTGTTCTTTCCTTCCCAGCTCCTCCCAAGCTCGTCTGGCCTCTTCCTTGCTAATGAGTAGTTCTCGACGGATCTCACTGACCATTTTGTCTGCATTCCGTTTCTCTTGCTCGGCGATGTTAGCGCGGGCCAATGCATCGGCTCTGGCAGCTCGTTCATTCTGCAAAGCATTTTCTAGACGTGCTCGGTCTTCTTGAGCATGTTCTTGCTCGTTGCGAGTCTCGAAGAACCAACGCTGAAATTTCCTCTCTGAACTTGCCCTAAGTCGTTGGAGCTCAACAACAGCGTGGAAGAGGTTTGCACCAGCAGCGGATAAATCATTTATCTGTCTAGATAGGGCGGCAGCTGACGGGACGTTTCTACCAATCTCCTCGGTGTTCATTTCCAGCTTGTGAAGCCAGTACGAGGTGAGACCCTCCCAATGCGAAGACAGTTGCTCCCATCGTTCGAAGGCGTGCGGGAAAGACGAAGAATTGCCTCGAGTGGACTGAGGTTCAGGCTCCTGAACGGGTGGTGCAGTGCTGCTCGCCGGTGCAGATGACATTCGCAGGCCAGACGAAGCAGGGACACGCGCGGAGAGGGGCGCGGGTTGATTTGATACGGGCCGTGCCTGGTCCTGCGCAACAGCAGCAGACCTATATCGTGAAGTCGGCACATTGGAAGCCAGCACTCTCTCGCTCTCCGGCATTCGTCCACCAGAAGTGGCAGGTCGGCGCCCACTTTCACCGTATCTCTCTCCTTCCCTTGACACGGACGGTTGGTACTGTTCGGCGCCAGAGACGGCCGGAATGGTCTGACTCCGTCTATGTCCTGAATTCCCCGATTCTCCTCTGCGTACATCTGCAACGCCAGCAGCGGCGACACTTCTTCGGTCCGCAGACCTCCTCCTTCTCTCCGCCTCTTCGGCTGCCCTCACGGCTTGCTCTGCTTGTTCTCTTTCAGCCTCGGCTCGTCGTCGGGCTTCTCTTGCATTACGCTCGTTCATTATGTCGCGCGGGGTGCGCAATCCAGAACTCGACGGCTTCGAGACAGGGACATCACCAGCGGCAGCGCGAGACCCAGCCGCGGATGCGCCGTGTCCATAGTCTGTGCCTCCACCGCCCAAATCGGACATCTGCGCGTTCTCCTCCACCAGATCGGGTGTGAAGGGGTAGGGCGTGCGAATGGCTTCTTCAAGGGTGTAGAGGATTGCAGCCTCGGTGCGACGTGAGATGCGTAGTGCAGGATGAGGTGTGTGCCCTTTGGGGTGCGCCGAGGTGGCTCGCCGGGATGGACTCGACTGGGGAAGGGAACCGTTTCCGGACTTCTCTTGTTGGGCGCGTGAAGTTGAATCAAGTGAACGGGAGCGTTGATGGCGAGGTGAGCGTGCGTCGTCGCGTTCGTCAAACCGAGGGGTGCGTCGGAGTGTATGGGCTGGACTGCCCGATGAACTGGATGTGGGTGAGAGGTAGAGATGGTCCTTGTGGGTGCGGAAATAGGCTTGTGCCTGCTGCTGGCGTTGCTGAAGAGATGTCGTGTACGTTTCGTGAGGCTCGCGGTCGTGGGAATCGTGAACAGGTTTGCGACGGATGCGCGACAGATTGCCTGACAACTGCGGCGATTGGGCCGACAGTTTGTCGGTTTTGACGATTAAAGCGGAGAACCAACGAAGATGGTCAACGTCAACGTTGATGTCCGGGGAAGGTTCAATGGTCAGAAGGCGCGATACCCTTCTCACACGCTCGGCGCAAGTCGAGTCCTTGGACTTGCGATGCGCTGTTGTCGTCAGTATTGGCACGGCGGACCGGGGTGATGGTAGAGTTTCTGGTGGCGAGGAATGGACTAGGGAACGGTATAGACGGTGGACAGCAACAATGAGACAAAAACATAGTCATCTGCCTCGACTGCTGCTGCAGTGGGCCTTGCGACTTTTTCATCTTGGTGGCTGGTCTGCTTCACCAAGTTTAAATGTGCGGGCTGGGGAAAGGCTGGAAATGGGGACCATGCGCAAAGAGACAAACGCACCTCCGACTCCCGTATATCTATGTCAAAGCTGCCCCGAGGCCTCCGCTGTTGGATATGACAGTGCGTGCTTGCTTGGGTCGTGCAGTGACTAATGCAATCGCCTTGATTTGCCGTACACTGCTGTAAAGGAGTCTGCAAAGTGTTGCTACAACTCCTCTGTCTAGACCCCGGGCTGCACTCGACTCACCAACACCGGTGGAAGGTGCGACTCGGCCTATCGACGAAACCCACGCCCCGCGGTTCCCAATTGCACAGATCGCCCGACCGTGAGCTGATGTCTGGCAAGCAAAGGAGATGAACAAGACAATTGGCTGCCTGCTCGTCTCATGGTAACAAATCTGCCGAGATTCGATGGACCAGGTCCGTGGATTCTGAGTTCGTGACACCTGGCGCGGCACCCTGCTGTGTTCGCACGCTTGTCAGTCTCTCTCTGTGCGTGCGCGCGTCCTCGACCCTGCGAGACCTTGGCCGAATGAGTTGATTCCTTTAGTTCTGGTGGCATATGCGAGCGTGCAGCGTTCAACAGGTTCAAGTATGCCATGCCAGCGCATCATCGCCTCGGGAGACGGGTGCCCAGCCACGTAGGAGCAACAGGGCCCCACGACTCATCTTCCCGGACCGCGACATCTCGCCTGACATCGTTGTCGCTCGCAATGCAAGATTGCAGGCAGTCATTGGGAACATGGCGGAGATTGTCTACAAACGCAAGATACTACAGGAGATGAGGTCTACGTACATCAGCACAGGCATGTGATTGTCTCTGAATTCCACGGCTCGCAGGCAGCTGGTGGCCGTTTGTGATTCACTCCCCGAACCAATCGTTGCCTCGTTTTCATGTCTTGGCACTGACTTGCAGTTGCGGCTCTGCTAACGCGAACGGCTATTTCGGCCGCCTCTGATCTTGATCGTCTGTCTCGTCCATCCTTGTACATAATCTGTGCATCATGTATGCAGATGATTGCTTTCTCCTGCAATATGGGGTGACTGTTTTGCGCGATTCAACCTGGATCGACACTGTTAATTTGCAGATCGATAGTAGAGGCCAATATCAATCTAGCAGATGATCACGCTGAAACACATCAGTGCATCAATAAGATCGCAACGCACCAGTTACTTGCCAAGAGACATGCCTCTGGAGAAAATAAAAAATTGAAATCGCTTCTCCCATGGATTGCTAGCATTGACATGTCCAGCCAAGTACAAGCACTAACTCGAGATGGAACTTCCCACCGAAACAGCCATTTGTTGAAGCTCAAGACAGTCTCTTGGCTGCCTAGGCAAGCAATGGACAAGACACAGTACAGCTGAGATCCTTGCAATCATTAAAGCGAATATTTGATTCTTTTTATTCTGAAACTATTACTTATGTGCTTAATGAGTATATCATCCTACCCACCATTCCACTCAGATCACGAACGAGCCTCATTCTCATTTGCTGGCATCACCGGGATAACCACCGAGCAGGCCATCTTAAGCACTCCCCCAAACAGTATTTTCCCTTTTCCAGTTGTCCACACTTCTTCTCACTGCTATCATCGAAAAAATGCCAATCTTTGGTAAAGCGAACGCCTGTGGCTTGCGCAGGAAGCGAGAGAGTAGCCACAAACGTCGTAGTGTGTAGCCCGATGTCGGAATCCTTCCCAGGCAGACATATAACACGAAAGACCTCACGTCAGTCTCACCATTGTATAAATAGGACTTCACTCGCACCATTGAAAAGTTAACAAGCATTGCGAAGATTGGTAGGTGTAGGTAAAATGAATTCAGGTAGGAGTGTGCCTTTCCTTTACTGTTCCTGTACAAATCTTTCATAAATATCATACACATTTTTCCATCGTCAAGACTCTTTTCGACTAAATTTGGAAAAGGTTTCATTCCATTAAGATCAAAAGGGAGGGAATATGCCGAGGCCGTCATGGTCTACCGCCCTTCTCGAATCCTGGAAACAAGAAAATTCGTCATCGTTATATGGTTTATCCAATGCCTTGTTTTCATTATCATCCATTACAATAAACCTCCTAGGTCCTCATATACAGCAATCATTCCCAGACTCTTATCATCTAAAACATCACACCAGACAAGGCTCCACTGAACGAAATGTTTTGCATCTAGCAAGACAAAGCGGGACAAGCGATGTTGGTGCCGTAAGGGTCGGGCCCGGCGATACCAGCGACTTGGAAGACGGCATTGATGACACCGCCGATACCCTCGCCGGCAATCAGACCAGCGGCGACGGCAAAGGCGTAAATGTCAAAGTGCTCGGGGTATTTCTTGGCCCAGAAGTAGGCGGGGACAGCGCCGATGACCATTGCTGTGCCGTAGACGGTTTGGGGAAGGACGAAAGCAAGACCGATGCACTATTTGTGTTGTTAGTATGATGCGAAAGAGGTGGAATGGGAATGGTAGTGGGGGAGAAGGATAGAAGGCAAGGGGGAGAGGGAAACTCACCATCATGTTGGGGTGGTAGACTCTGTACTTCTCCCAAGAGCCAGTGTAAGCATAGTGGCGGATGACGACCATGATAACACCAAAGATGGCAATGACAATGGAGAAGATGCCAGAGCTAGTAGGGACAGGGAATGTCTCGTCGGTCATGGCGACAGCGACGGCGCGCCATGCAGACACGGAAGGAGCGGAGAATGGGCAGGTCTCGGCCTCGAGGTCGATAATGCAAGGGTATGCCTTGACGAAAAGCATGAACATTGCAGGGGCCAGGAAGACGGCAACGATCGTGCCGAGACCTTGGGCGATCCATTGTTGGATGGGAGAGGTTCGCAGGAGGAAACCGACACGGAAATCACCGGTCAAATCGGAGGCCTGGTTCGCGCCCATGGAGGCAAGGGCACCACCGAGCAGGTTGAGACGCTGAGCGTGAGCAGGCTGCCAGTGCTCGCCCTTGGTTGCACCTCCGAGAATGATCTGAGAAGCCTTGGACGCAGCAGTGAGGGGGGTGATGTCGGTGACACCGGCGCACTGGACGGCGAGGAAAGTGAAGAAGAAGGCTAGGAAGACAGAAAGCAGAGACATGCCGACGGGCATGTCGAATTGGATGCCAAGGACCAGGCAGATGGCGATGATGCTGGTGAGGAGCAGAGGAGACCACATCCACCACTTGACAAGCTCGTGTTCTGCAGCTGGGTCCTCGATCAGATTGGTCTCCTCCATCTGACTCTTCTTCTCCAGGGCGGCGGAGTTCTTGCCCATGGCCTTGAGGGCGGCATTGAGGCCCTTTGAGGTTCCACGGACAATAGCTCTGCCGATGTGGAAGATGACCTTGTACTGGAGGAAGAGCTCGGTGAAGGAGACGGCAATCATAAGAAGTACACCGGGCCACAGAAGCCAGTATCTAGGGCTGGGAGTGTCCTTGTGGGATGAGGTTCCGCTGAGAGAGGCAAAAGAGACGTAGCCAGACCACCTTGGGTCATCGGGTACGAGCTGCTTGCCGAAAGCAGCACCGTTGTGGACGAGAGCAGGGCCAATGATGCCCCAAGCAAGGACACTGCCACCGAAGAAGGAGAGCGAAGTGTTGAGGCCGACAAGCATACCCGAGCCAATGAAAGCAGGAGTCCACTCGATCATCCAGCCCCAGTTCTCAACAGCCAAGGCAGCGTTGTTGTAGTTGCCCCAAATGAAGAACCAGGTGAAGATGTGCCAATCCCAGAGAATGCCAATGGCATATTGCGAAACGACACGGAGAACGAGCGCGGCAGAGAATGAAATGCTGAGTGCCTTCATCTTCATCTTGGCAATGGCTTCACCAGTGGCGGCACCGTGCATGGAGCGAATGGTCATCGCACAAGCAGAAGGCGATGGGAAGATCAACTTGAGCTCGCGGGCAACGTAGACGATGAAGAACTTTCTCAGAGGCGTGCTGAAAGCGAAGCCAAAGTATCCACCGACAATGGTCAGAGAGATGAGGCGACCAAAGTCCTTTTCGGGAGTGTCGAGGAGACCGAGCTGGTAGAGGGCGGGGATAGCAGAGACGAACACACTGGAGAGACCACCAGCGGCAGTGGCAGAAGTCTGCACGATGTTGTTCTCACGAGGGCCAAAGTCACCACCGAAGATGGGAAAGTTGGAAGGAAGGGCCTTTGCGAGCGACTTGAGCACAGAGAAACCGACAATGGCACCAAACAGGTTGGCAGAGAACGTCCAGCCGGTTTTGAGACCTAGGTACACGTTGGAGGCGTTGACGAGGGCACCGCAGATGCAGCCGACGAGCATGGCACGGATGGTGACGATGCGCTTCCTCTCGTCAGGGAGGTCGTCGAATGGAACGAAAGGATCGGTGGTGATCTCTTCGTTGCCGCTCATGTCGGTCTCCTCCATCTCGCCGACGTAAGTGGGGCCCTTCTTCTCATCCATGCTGCCTGACCCTGTAGAGTCATGGTCGTTGGCATGAGTGTTGAAGACATTGCGCTTCTCAGTCAGAGGAGGCACGTCAGGGTTGATGTGACCCATAGGCTATATCAATGGTCAGCCATGTGGGTGTGGGTCGTGGGGGAGGAGGGGTGGGGAAGCTCCATCCCAACCTGAACATACCTCGACCGTGCGGTCAATGATCTCAGTTGCACCCATATCGAAATCACCAAACAGGTAAAACAAACAGATCAGAAGTGGGATACAAGAATGGGTAGCTACGAAAGGGTACGCCGCGCGCTTAAGTATAGTACATGCTGCATCCCCCTCCCCTCAGGTTTCGCCACAAAGTACCGCCTCGAATGACCATCAGAACGCCCTTATCTCGACCACACTCGCCATCCTACGATAGCGAAATTCCAGAGTATCGAATACCAGCCGCAGCTCAATCCTATGACAGCAATTAACTGCCTCTGAAAGGCTTGACTCCTTCCTCATGGGGTAGCAGTAACACCTTGCCAAGGTCGTTTGGTGCAACCTCGTCAACGGCACAGACAGATAGTGGTCTTGGTATGAAGCTTGTGGACCGCCCAAGACGCGCCATTACAGGAGCGGCGTCGATGCCAAGATCAAACCTCCGCCAGTATGGGTGGGACCGGCGAATTGAAAGCGGTGTTCGGATATCAGCGATATTATTGTGGTCGAGACACGACTATCAATTTGGGAATCATGCACGTTTTGGCATGTGGTGCGTTCCTTTTTCTCGCCAACGACCGCAGGAGAGACGGGCTTCTATGTATGATCGATACGCTTTGTCACTCTGTCCTGGAGGTTCATCGTAGCAAGGTACGTCCAGCAGTCCTCGATACGATCACCCGCATCATGTATTCCGGAACCATGGCAAACTCAATTCGGTCGTAATTGTCTATAAGCTCTGGCGAGGACGTTACGCGATTTGGTAGACAGTCAGTTCCGCATACTCCGCATGAGAGATATGCCTGGCTTGCAGGATTGCCTTCGCTTGCAGCAGAGCATTGCAGTCCAGATCAGTCTTTCTCGTATTCAACGTGAGATAAGAGAAGTCTTAGCATTTTGCAAAATGGTCTATCACAAGACGAGGCAAAGCGACAATAATGACTACAAAATGGCCGAACTCTGACATGGTACAGGGAACGAAGTGACACGAGAAAAAGGCTAAACTAAAAAGTGCCTCGGAGATTCGACACTTCTTCTGGACGGCCGGCTAAGCTAACCCTCAAGCGGCAGGTGGTCGACTTCTCTATGCCTTCTTATTGCAATTTGAATTTACACTACAGTATAACGACAAAGTATTATTTGTACAGCACGCGACCTTTACCAGAGAGTGCAAAGAACACTGACCGCCAACAGGGGTAACAGCCGACAAGCAATGCATATGCTTCACTATCAATCAAACGCCTCACCAAATCAGAAGCAAGCAAACATATTGCGACAGATAATGGCGAGACCAGATTGACATTTGCCAAGGCCTTCCATCAAACGTTCCATCATATCGGGGACTTGGCAGAGCACCTACAAGCATAAATTAACCGACCGACTCACCTAATAATAAGACCGATACCAACACCTTCCTCGGCCGTATCGACAAAATACTGCAATTGTATGTTACGGAGTTCGGTCTCCTCCTTTTCGCTTATCGGTGCCCGTGGACACACGGGCCCCCTTTCAAGCCCTCTACTTGGCAGATAGACAAGATTTGAGCTTAGGGAGGTGAGTAGTCAAGGCTTGTCTCGAGGGTCGAGGTTGCTATAACGTTATGGTATCTTGAACGAGCTCGGTAGGCTTCAACACGCCTGATCACGCGACAGTAGGGCTCACCGCGGTGTTTGCTTTTCGAATGCCGAAGATCTCGCCGGCGGCGGGACGTGGTATGCTGACACGGAAGGTGACTGAATGGTATGGTGCTCCGTGCGACTCGTGAGACCCTTTTTCCCAGACGGCTCCAGGTTTCGAGTGTCGATACGAGGGTGCGAGGGTCTTTGGGCTGTCCAGGGATGCGGGGGTTCACCCTAGAATGTCTGACTCGAAGAGGTCCGGACGATCAAGTCCGTGTGCTGTTTGCCACTTGACCCATTGAAACAAGTCTCCCTGTAGATACGACGGTCATTGTTTCCCTTACTCTGTCGAATGCGACAAACGCGCAACAAGCGCCCAGCTGGAGATACATCAGCCTGCCCTGATTGTGTGAATATTCTCCGCCATCGAACCGCGAAAGAAATGCGGATGTAACGACGACAGCGATATATGATGCTCGGTGCTTGCTGTGCGTGCTCTGTTCAGTCTAGCCTATTGAATATATGAAAGCTTGGTCAAGTTCTTTTTGTTTCTGCAATGCATTCGCTCCACAATGTCAGAGTATTGTGTGTCTTATCGAGCAGCAGCATTCGCGATGGTCTGATAAGCACTTGTCACCTACGATCTCGTAATAGTGAGGGAAACAGGCTCAAGACCAATACGCTGTCTCTCCACTCATGCAACTGTCCTGCTAGGACATCACAGTAAGTTGAGAACGTCCCAAGCTCACCAAGAAGACGTAGGAAACCCTCCTCAGGCGATCCTTGTCTGTCTTGCCTTTCTATCTGCTCTGTCTTGTTCCCTGCTATATCTCAAGGACCGGAAACATCGAAGCCAACACTTCCACCAGACAATGTTGTTCACCAGAAGGTGTCGTTGACGCTGATGATTCTGTGGTCGACGCTGCAGAGCTGATCTTTATACCAATCAGCCATTACTCGCTGTCCACGTACTTTGCGATATAGATGAATGCGAAGACCGTATCATACTATGTACTCATCGGGATGTTTGCGCATCCTGGCTATGACAAGGTGAGTGTATATAGTCCACCTCATAGTCGTCGCTATTGTCTCACGCACACAGAACAAATTACAACCAGAGGTCGACAGTGTGAAGTGCTTCTCATATCGATGTTTCGGCTTTTGAGATCATGTCTGCTGTCATCTCCTATGCTCATCTTCACGCGAGGTGCCAGAGATTGACGTGCCTAGTTTCGTGCCTGCCATTCCACACTTGCTCCGCCGGTCCTCTGAATTTGTGATATCATTTCTAAAAAGCTGGCTGACCTACACCCCAGAAGCACTGGGGCATTCAATGCCCTTCATAGAATACTAGCCCAAGGCATGACTCATGTCGGCTCTAGCTTTACATTGTGCCCATCGAATGACCCCTCCTGTCTATCAGAACTCCCCGATCATCAGAACTCCCTCCGACTCTCAAGAGCCGTAGCTGAACAACTGCAGTTTTCGCCATGAATCTCGTAGCTGTTTTCTACTCGAAATTTCAGGGGCGAAAGATCTAGGGTAGTATTGAGATACAAGCCATGCCCTGCTCTGAGATCCGTAAATATTCTACGACTATACTCTTGCTCTAGGATAGTAGGGTACAATCAAGAGCCGGGCAACCTGGACCTATTGTCCTCTCTGTTTTTGTGCTCTGTTCTTCTTGACCTTCCTCACAAGTACCCATCTATCTCATTTTGTTTCTGAGAACACGAATGCAGTGTGTGAGGTGTCGTTTAGAAGCTGTGAGGGAGTTTGATTTTGGTGGTAGCTTTTGTACATGAAATATATTCTACATTTGTTCCCTCCCTGCTCTCGTTCCGCCTTGCTGCCTCATCCATCATTGTCGTCCTCTGTCCGCTTCACAGACTGCTATTCCCCACTGGATGGATGGTGGTCTGATAAGGGTAGCTATCTTACAGGTTTGGTTCATTTGCGGCTACCCTCTTACAGCTGCTGATCCTTTCAGGTCTTGCATTGGTTTTTGCATACAGGAAATAAGATTCGTAGACCTCAACTCTCCTCTACTCCTTGTTGATTGGACCTCTCCAGTCGGCAATGTGGTCGTTGATGACCTTTGACGCCTGCTCGACCGTGAAATTACGCCCAATAGCCTCGACAAAGTCGCCTTCGGGGTCTATAAAAGTCAGCAAACCCCTCTCTTCAATATCAAGGAATAATAGGCAAAAACTCACCCATCAAATAGAAATAAATGGAATGATCAACCAGATAATCCTGACCAGGCTTGACATCCGGCGGCGTGGAAAAGTAAACCCTGTACATCTTACACGCCTGCTTGACCTGCTCCCACTCCCCCGTCAAACCCACCATGTCCCCATGGAACTCCTGCAAATACTCCTTGATCACCTCGGGCGTGTCCCTCGCGGGATCACACGTGATGAAAACAGGCAACAACACGTTCCCGTGCGCGGCCTTGACATTATCGATCATCCCCGCCATCTTGTCTAGTTCCTCGGGACAGATGTCCGGACAATGCGTGAACCCGAAATAGACGAGCGAGTACTTGCCCTTGAGGTTGGCTTCGGTAAAGGGCTGACCGTTGTGGTCGGTTAGGGTGATGGGGCCGCCGACGAGGGGTGCGCCGACGCCTTTGGAGTGTTGGGCTGTGCGCTGGCGGGACATGCGATCTTTTTCGTGGCGGAAGTAGAGGGTTAGGCCTGCGCCGGCGAGGAGGAAGAGGAGGCCGGCTTGCCAGGAGAAAGGACCGAGGCGGTATTTGGACTTTGCTTCTTCGACGGATTTGTATGATCGGCTGGGAGTGCTAGAGAAAAGGCGGATGGGGGTTCGGTGGTGGTGGTGTAACGTCCGTAGGCATGATGATGGCGTTGATCGGGTGGTGGTGGTTGGCTTTGAAGCGTGCGAGACAAAGCTTCTAGTCTTTGAGGAGAGACATTGCTGGGATGGTCGAAGGGTCTTTAGTGAGCGCTGGAATGCTGACCGTGGCGCAGACATTGTTGTGGTGATGTTGTGTGTGTTTTGAGATGGACATGTAAATCACTTTTTGGCCGCATATCCAAAGTCGAATGCTTGAAGCACGGGCCATGAATTTGTCGGAAGTCTGCCAAGATTCATGACGCTTTTCATACAACATGCCATCTGCAGTCGATCAGGAAGGTTGGTCAACTTTGACTACACGTATATTCTTTCCTTCAGAAGAGGTTGTCCCAGTCACTTTCGATGTGAAGAACGAAGCTCGAGTCTGGGAATTGTCTTGATTCAATCATCATACTTCCGTCGAGTACGTGAAGTGTCTGACATGACTATATATCTACATAGCTATCTGTCGCCAGTATATCCGTTCTTTCCTTCCTCTCGTAAGAATATAACCTCCACCTAAACATCCTCCAATCATCTCCACTATACAAAAATAAAAGTTACAGAAAAGATATGAAAAGAATATGAAAAGAAATAAAAAGGACCACGAAGGGTTCCAATTTTGAACAAGAAGAAGAGATGATGACTAGGAAATTCTTGGGGTATAATAATCGCCAGTCCAGCAAGAAGAAGAAAAGAGTCCCGCCCCTTTTGTTGTCGTTAGCTCGAGTGCTGTCGTCCCGATGCTGTCAGGACATTTTGTACATGTACAACATCAAGCGCCTTAAAGAGCAAAGAGAGCACCAACGGCAAGTGCTGCGGCAGCACCAAAGCCATACTCGACACGACCAGCGGCGCCAGTGTAGATCGGCATGCCACTGCTGGTGGGAGTGTAGGTGTAGCTGAGAGTCGAGCTGGCAACTCCTGACACGGAGCTGTTTCCAGCAGCGACCACACTGACCTTTGCTTGTACGGGGACAATTGTGGCAGTAACCACTTGGACGAGTGAAGACGAGGTGACGATTGGTGCTGCTGCAGTGGCAGTGGGGTATGCGATGCTGCTTGAATTGGAAAGAGCATAGGGAGCATAGTTCAACACTGGCGACGCGACAGAGGCAATGCTGCTGCTGCTGCTGCTGCTGCTGCTGCTGCTCAGGATGGAGCTCGACATGGCAGTAAAGATGCTGCTGAGGGCAGAGGAAGACGTAGTCTGAGCGACGGCACCGGCTTCGCTGCTCGTGCTCACAACGACGATCCTGGTAATTGTCGACGTGGCACGAACAGTGGTGGTCGTTGTGGTAGTAGTCGTGTCCTCGTCGCCGCTAGGAGAAGCCTGGTAGTAGACAAGAGTGGTGCCGACAGCGTATGTCGAGGTGACTGTAACAGTAGTCTGGCTTTCAGTGCGGGCAGGGCAGTCAGTGACTTCAGGTGCGCAGCTGGTGATGGTCACAACGTCGGTCGTGTAGATTGTCTTTGTGCTAGGGACGTAGTTTGCGTTGACGGTCGCAGCACCGGTAGCTGTGGCAGAGCCTTCAGCGGCAGTAACAGGGCAGACGGTCGTGTACGAGGTGACATCCTCGGTAACGTAAACAGTGGGCTCGCCAGCGGCATTGGTAGTTGAGATGGTCTGTGTGTTGGTGGAGACGACCGTGGAGGTGGTCATTAATGCAGGGTCGGCCGAATTGGTAGCAAATCCAGCACCAGCGGTGGCATTGCCATACACGGCAGAGGAGGAGGAAATGACAGAGAATCCAGCGGATGCAGCAGTGCCGGTGCTACTCGCAGTCGTAGTAGACCCTGTAGTGGACGAGCTTGCGTTAGAAGTGGAGTTTGAGCTGATGACGCCAACATACTCGTCGCCACAGTCACCGCCGTCAGTGTTGCAAGTCGCGGCAGCGCAGTACTCGGAAGTGTCACCGCAGTATCCATAGATGGAGCAGCAGTTTCCAAAGATGGAGCCTGCGCAGGTGAATCCGTTGTACATGCCACAAGTGCCGTCAGGAGAGACGGTCTGTGCGGGGCAAGGGCTGGTCTCGGTGTTGATGGTGGTTCCCTCGGCGCGGGCCTCGAGGATTTGCTTCATCCAGGTGGCGTAGTCCTTGCTGCAGATGATGTTGTTGGCCTCGGTGGAAGCCTGCCAGAGCATGATACCACCAAACTTGGAGTCGCTGTAGACCTCACCAACAAGAGTGCTAACACCGGCGGGTTCAATGTAGTAAGAGGGATCAGTGGCAGAGTCGGTGCTGGCAGCAAGTCCCATGTAGATCTTGACGTTGGGGTTGAATGAGTTTGCGCCGACCCAGTTGTCGTAGCCGGTGAAACCAGTTGCTCTCTTGCTGCTGGAACCCAGAGCAGAGCGAGCAGAGCATTGAGCAGTGTTGTAGAACTGAACAAAGAGGAAATCAAACCAAGCGTTGGCAATGACGGTGGACAGGTGCTCGTCAGGAACGACGCATTGAGGAGCAGCGGAAAGGTAGTAGCTCTTGCTGCCGTCCTTGGGGAAAAGCTCGTTCTTGAAGGTGTTGACCATTGCTGCCCATCCACGAGTCATGTAGTCGGTAATGGTGGTGCCGTTGACGACAGGTGCAGAGGAGAGCTCGCTCTCAATGTCGAAGTCGAAACCATCGACAACAGAGTCGCCAAAAGGACGAGGGCCATTGGCATCGGTCCACTCGGACAGAGAAGGACCAAAGGCGCCCCAAAGGAATCTTGCAAAGTTGCTTCCGCTATCATCATTGTCGTTGAAGCCATTTGCGCCGGCGCCGCCAATGCTGAGGAGAATCTTGGTTCCATAGATCTGCTGGCAGAGTGCAATGTCGGGGCCGATGTCAGGGCAGTTGGAAAGTAGTTGCGTCGAGATGTTCTTGTATGTATAAGTCTCGCTTCCGCATGCATTTCCAAAGTTAGTTCCTGGCCAGCCGGCATTGCCCTGGTCGGGGAAGACATTGACGAATCCAATGTTGATCACATCAATGTTTGGGTTCTGGCAGTAGCTGAGCAAGGATCCTTGCCCGGCACCTTGACCCCAGTATGTCACGACGTTGGTCTTTGCGGACGCATCAAAGGTCTTGGCAGTAGAGAGACCT
Organism: Dothideomycetes sp. NU200; assembly: GCA_027943355.1. Lineage (NCBI taxonomy): Eukaryota > Fungi > Ascomycota > Dothideomycetes > Dothideomycetes sp. NU200. The sequence goes on along the minus strand of BSCJ01000043.1, from coordinate 143,923 downwards.
GCAAGGGTTGCAGCCGCAGCTGCAGCGATAGTAGAACGCATCTTGGTTAATTTTGCTAGAGAGTGGACGGCCGTGGCCAAAAATGAGAGGACGCAAACAAGTGTTTGCACGGGTTTAAAAATGGAACAGAAATGAGCGTGAGCAGGCAAAAAGAGATGGCTGAGTAGGAAAAAGAGAGACTGGGAGCGGGAAACGGTGTGATAAAGAATGGTTTATGGGATAGTAACGGTGCCTCATCTCCCATACGGACCTACACGGATTCCTTACCGGCTAGGCCCATGACGGCTTCAACTTGAGGCCTCGGCGAACCCATAAACGGTCAACGAAAAGGGCAGCCACATACATACAAAGGCGCTATTGACGTCGAGGGGCAGTGTAATTTAAGATGAAGACCTGGAGAAGGATGCACTTGGATGCTCGGTGCCGCTCAGATGATGTGCCCCTGGGCCTGTGCGTCAACGCTTTGGCGGAATATAAACTCCTCTATTGGTCAGCCTGTCCATTTTGCGGAGCGAAGCTTTCAACCTCATCTCGGGAGCAGCCAACTTTCGAACACATCCGATTCATGGACACACCCGCCTGACAAGCTCTTCTTTCCGCAGATCATCTATAAAGCCCCGAAAGTGCCGCTGAAGATCTGGTGTGCCATTGCGAACTGTCCACTCAAGGCTGCAGAAGATACTGCTGCGCACGTGAGAGAGCCGCCTCCTTCCATATGACCCGTTTTTCGGCCGTTTCTTCAGGAGGCAGGGCAACACAACGTTTACAAAAGGAAGAGTCGAAAACCTTTGTATACCACTGCGAAGATTTGATGCTCTATGCCAAGACGTTGTCCAAACGGTTACCTCCTGCCTCCTGAAGCAACGGCTTTTGAGTATGCGAAAAGACGTACGCACAACGCAGAAGAATATTGCCGCACGTGGCGATGGACTTGCTAGGCAATAGCACTATACGCTCGGCAATGTCTTGGATGACTGTTACAGTACATGAATCAATATCGCCGTCTCGATGTTATTAATTGCGTAGTCGGCTCTTTTACATTTCTTCACTGGCCGGCAGTTGCCTAGACCTGTTCAAGCGGCACTTGTTCGGACACGATCTGTGTTGCACCAATTCATACTTTGGAGACCTGGTATCAGGCATGTTCCTCCGGCTGTGATGCTGCAATTCAGAGATTTAGTGGTCCGATAGCTGGCGAACGTGAAGCAGATGTGGACCTGGAGAACTTGTGATCGTCTCATATTCTTGGGTCCCGGCAGATTAAAGTTGGGCAGCCAATCCCTACTCTGTAACGCTTGCAGCCAACGCTTTAAATGTTGCAATCAATAGTATGTGACCTATTCCTCGACAACCGGTGTGCGACGCATAGACAATATGATGTCTGTTGCCGGAGCGCCTATCGAACATTTTGGATTGCCCTGCGAAGCCACGTCTTGCATGTACGCAATCTGTAGAGAGCAAGTATTGAATTGATCTCCGTATCAACCTTTGTCTGCCATGGACTTGGCGTTAGCTGATGAGCCATCTGCGACTGATGTGAAGTGATCCGAACTGCACGGTCCCGACAAGCCAGGCGTTGACGAACAGCTTCTGGGGTTGTAATCCTGGTCGAAGATCAAGATGGCGTGAGCTGTGACTTCGTCTTTTTTAGGTTTCGGAAACAAGTGACAGGCTTTGATGTAAGCCCTATAAAGAGTCTCGAGGCGTCACAAATTCTCACAGGTTTGATTCATCCTGCTATATATCCTGAATAATGCGACCATGCTGTCAACATGAGCGCGATGGCCTCAGCAATATCATCACAGCCGCACCTGACAGTGACTAGAGGGTATACAGTCTTGCACACTCACAGTCTTGCACTCATTGATGGTAGAGGTGAGGTCCGTTACACCCTTCATCCAAAGCAAATCGTTATATTGTTCATGGATCTTGTAATCGCATACATATAAGTCAGGACAAAGCAGTGTACGTCTCCGGCCTCGGAAATGTGCACATGCTGACTGAATGTTCTGTTTCGTTCATTAATGCTTTCGGATGTATTTGGTCCTGAAACGATGGTGCTGGCCAAGATGCCGAAAGACCGATCCGCAACAGGGCCGGTTCAGGCCCGGCACAGGAGCTAAATTTGAAGCTCACAGAGAACTTTGTCTCTACCATGACGTCTTCACCTAAGGATATGCTTTATGGGCATTTTGAGACCCGTGTTACAATGCTCGTCAGGAACCACAAAATGACAAGATGACGGAGGATGACTTGCATGTCAGTGGTCTCGGTATTCATCTCTCTAAAAGAGATGCAAATCATTGGCTAGGAGTAAAAAAAGTACGGTGAGCAATCTAAACATCCCCAGAACTAGACGGACATAAGGCATGCTTCAGCCCGATTATGCGGACGTGCCGCTATCCGACATCAGATTTGTGAGTGGTAGAGGGGCAAATGGTAAGGTAGGTGTCACCGTTCGCGGGGCCTTATAGCCCGTCCTTGCCGTTTTTACGTATCGGTGGCTTTCAATTGCCGACTTGAAGAATGTACATATAGTTGCGTGCGCCCATTCGACACTGCGTTCAGCATTACCCTTGTGCATCTCGTTGAAGACATGGCAGACGAACCCAGAACAGAACCCATCCGCACTGGGAGACCTTCCAGGCGGATCACGACTGGGAGTAATACTACCGTCAACTCTTTATCACGGTCAAGATCACGACCAAGTCGACCTGCCAGCCCTCATTTGAACAGAATTTACTCCAATCACTTCATTGACGATTACAATGTCTATCATCACGAACATGCAGCGGGCGAGTCGAGTGCCGAGGAGGAGGAAGAAGAACGCACGATAAGTGATTCAAGTAATGGACTCTCATCTCAAGAGAGTCAAGAACTAGACAACGAAAAGGAAATGGACAAGGAAGCAGAGCAGGAGCCCGAGGAGATCACCGAAGGCATATTTGGAATGCCTGTCGACGATCCCGAACTTGGCGACCAGGTCCTAGAGAAGAAACAAACCACCAAATCGATCAAAGATCCGAATCTGGTGACATGGGATGGACCAGACGACCCGGAGAATCCAAAGAATTGGCCCCGGAAGCGCAAGTGGCTGGCCACAATTGTCGTATCATCATTTACCTTCATATCCCCGGTCTCTTCATCCATGGTCGCACCCGCTTTGGGTGCCATTTCTGCAGACTTCGGTATTACGAGTAGTGCGGAGCAAGAGCTCGTCCTCTCCATCTTCGTGCTTGCTTACGCGATTGGACCGCTGTTTCTAGGTCCATTATCTGAATTGTACGGGCGTGTGAGAGTACTACAAATCGCCAACCTCTTTTACTTCGTCTGGAACTTGGCTTGCGGTTTTGCTCAGAACAGTGGCGAAATGATGGCCTTCCGCTTCTTAGCTGGTCTTGGAGGTTCTGCTCCACTTGCCATTGGTGGTGGTCTTTTGAGCGACTGTTGGAGACCTGAAGAGAGAGGGCGCGCCATTTCAATTTACAGTCTTGCTCCTCTGCTGGGCCCTGCCGTTGGGCCAATTGCTGGTGGGTTCATCACTGAGAATACCACTTGGAGGTGGTGCTTCTGGTCTACATGCATAGCTTGCGCACTCATACAGCTTTCTGGCGTCTTCTTCCTCCAGGAAACTTATGCACCTGAATTGCTTAAACGCAAAAAGCTAGCGTTGATCAAGGAGACCGGCAACAAGGACCTTCACACTGAACACGACGACCCCAACAGAACGTTCAAGATGCACTTGAAGACTGCTCTTGTCCGCCCCTTCATCATGATCAGCACACAGCCTATCGTCCAAGTCCTCGCAGTATACATGGCATACGTGTACGGACTCATGTATCTCGTCCTGTCGACATTCCCCAGGCTCTGGACAGACGTCTATCACGAGAGTGTCGGAATCGGCGGTCTAAACTACATCTCTCTCGGTCTCGGATTCTTCCTCGGTACACAAATCGGCGCTCCCATAAACGACGGAATGTATCGACGTCTGAAGAAGAAAAACGGAGGTGTTGGCCGCAGCGAGTTTCGAATTCCTCTAATGTTTCCGGGTTCCATACTCATGCCCATCGGACTCTTCTGGTATGGTTGGTCGGCCGAGTACAAGCTTCACTGGATCATGCCCAATATTGGCGCCGCCATTTTCGCCATGGGTGTCATCATGATCTTTCAGGCTTCTCAGACGTATGTTGTGGATGCGTACACCAGATTTGCAGCATCTGCCGTTGCCAGTACCACAGTCCTGAGGTCCTTAGCTGGGTTTGGTTTCCCATTGTTTGCAGTGCCTATGTATGACGCGCTGGGCTATGGCTGGGGCAACAGCTTGCTAGGGTTTGTGGCGATCGGACTCGGTATCCCGGCGCCGTTCTTGCTGTGGTTCTACGGCGAGAAGCTTAGGAATAAGTCCAAGTTCGCTGCTGGAGGTTGAGGCTCCTTTATTAATACCCGGCCCTTCTGGTCTATATTTGCATTGTTATGTTGTTTTCCCTGCTTCGCATTAGCTTTGGCGTTGGCGGTTATGAACTGGTAGATACCAAAAAGGAGGGCGCGTGCAGCGAACATTATTACTCACTTGCGTACCTTGACCAATATTGATAGAGATTGATAGTCAACACATAGTATTTCTTCAAATGCGAGTGAGAGTACTAAGCGTCAAGGCAGCCTACAAAGGGCGTTACTATGACCTGACCATTGGCATTGGGATTGGGAGCCAGTGGAGGACATTTCCAATGCCCACCTCAATTCACTGCTTGGTATACTGCACCATACAAACAAAGCATATAGACAATTGTGGATTGCATCTTATAAGAGCTAAGGCAAAACATTTTCAGAATCTCCCATATCGTACCAGCACAGTCATCTCCATGACGAAAATTTGCATAATTGGGACCATGGTACTATCAGCCTGGGCACACCCCACCAGCAAGGCAGAAAGACACCCAACCGTCCAGATTGCTACAACTCGCTTGATCACCGCTTCAGATTGTATCAATGACGTTCCCGAAATCCTCGCAGTCCTCGCGGCATACTGGGCCATCCCAGACATTGATACCGCAAGCAACGAAACGATAACAGTTTCGAGCCACGGTGTAGTAGTGCCTTCTGAATGACGATAAACCCGGATGACATCAAAGATATGTGATGAGGTTCCAGCCAGCAGTACCAAGATCGCGGCGTATGGCTCGTTGAGGAGAAGTAGTATGTCTTGGAGTGCGTAGTGTACTATTCCGATGACAAAGGGCTTGACACGGAAGTCGTGGGCTAGCATGAAGAAGGTCAATATGATTATGAGTGTGGTGCTTGTCGTGAGGTCCATGATTGGCTTGTTTCGAGGTCTGCCGCGTTGTGTCCGGGCGAATTTGGTGGGCTCCACAAAGTGCTCGGCTGATGGAAGATAGTCGTATGCACTTCTTTACATGTGGTTGATGGCGATGGTGGTCAAGAGCTCGGCTGGCAGGAGATAGTCGTGTAAAGTTTTTCGCAAGAATCAACCACCGGAAGGCAAATCGAAATGCCTCATTGTCGAATAATGGAAGGTAAAAAGTCGTCGCTTACATACTTCGGCATTCAGTGGAGATTGTGAAAAGCCTCATGACCGGCTCATGAACACTTTCGTTATCTTAGCCAAGACGTATATCTACCATCGTGGAAACGTAGCGTAAGCTCGTGGCCGTCTTCAGACAGGAGAGCCTAGGAAAACAGAGCCTGGTCTTTACGGCACTTGCTTAGAGTCGTTGCGAAGTCTTGGCTGTAGTGGCCACCTTCCGAATTGAGGCGGTAGGTCGAAGCGAGTCTTGTACGAATTGTTATACGAGCAGCGCCGGAGCGGGGTCCGTGTCTTGAGCTCCACTCCATCTTGTCTACTTTCAAGTCCAACTTGATATAGACCCATACCTGGACGTGGTGGGCCAATGAGTGGTCGGTGTCGAACAACGTCTCTATTGCCAAGCGCTACGGGAGGCGTGCGAACATACAGGTGCAAAGAGACCAGACCTAAGCGACAGAAATGGTGTGTATATCAAGAATGCCTCTGACGGTCGTCGCTTAGGATGTCAACTCTCTGTAAGCGAAAGACAAAGGTCAGATGGTAAGGTATAAAGCTTTGTAAGTTGTCCACTATCTCCTCGTCTTCATCCTCAAGCAATTTGGCAGCGCAAAGACTTTGAAACATATTCAGACTCTTGCGCAATCATGTTGAAGTCTCTCTTTGGACTGCTCCTCTTTCTGTGTGTTGCAAAGTGCGCATACACTCCTTATATCTACGGCATCACTCACAATGTGATTCAACGCCTCGCCCTGTACAATGGAGAAAAGGCAACTTCCCTGTTAGTTGCAGCAAGCGGTGGCTCAGCCCATATCTTCGACATCATCAGGGCTTGCAGGACTCAGGAAGACGAAGACAGGGACGAGTATGAATGCGCAGAGTCAATCACAGCTTCCGCGTTTGCTATGGGAATCTCGGTCCTGGCCTATCGAAAGGAAGGTTTCTGGTCCAAGAGAGACCTGACTTCCGTCGAGGAACTGTTCGCCTTGATCCCAGACCACATCGAGATCAGCAACGTCAAGCTACATGGCCAACCTGTCGAAGCTGCCGCCATCAGCAGAATGCGAAAAAGGGATCTTGAATCAACAACTCAGGACCCTGTAAGCGTTCTCTACAACGGCTCGCTTCCTTTGACTTTCTTACTGCATCAGCCAATCAATGGATCAAACACCACGGTACCAATCTTCCACGCAACAGACGGTTCTCACGCACAGATTCACCATATCATCCCGCTCAACCAGACTGGCCTCCATAGAAGAGTAGGCTTCAATGGATACACTCATATCGGCGCTGGTGGCTTGAAAGTTCAGTCAAACTCTGATACCACAGCTGCCTGGAATGATGTCATGACTTGGCTCAACTACGGTGGTGGAAACACTCCTCCCATGTCTATTATTCTCGATATGGAGAAGGAGTCGTACATGATGGGTCATGCTTTCACAACCAAAGTTGGAGGGTTCAAGGATGGTCAGTTTGCCATGGAGGAGGAGTCGAATGGATTTGGTAATAACTTCGAGGACGATTGGAACTGGTGCTGGGGTGCTTACCCTACCAACTGCAACAGTGCTTAAGGCTCTCTTGTGGTTAGATGTCTCAAACTCTCCTCATGTTTGCTTGTATTTGTCTGGTGGCTATGCAGTTCGCGATTGTATACCGCTTCTTTGTTGCATATCGAGTGGTATATTCGAGAACAATTCAGAGACTCTCTTTCGAAGCACTTGATTACTTGTACTCCATTGCTATATAGCTTACTCTGGTTAGTCGGCTGTGAAGCAGTTTCCTGTGTGTGTACGTTCTGTCGTCGTGCTTCCACCCTCGGCGTTAGTGAAGTTGACGGTATATGCGAAGTGATAGAGGAATATCGTCAACAAGCTCAAGAAACAGCAGTACAGCACCACTACCTGGACAAAACCACGAAAGAATCATCCATAGACATTCAAACCACTATAAATCATAGATTCACCTCTGGAAATACTCCTCAGACTCGATCAAGACCTCAAACAGAAATAGCCCAGACTTGGCCAGGGTACCCCTCCCAGCAAATCGACTTGTCGAGAAGATAAGACGAAGATCGCGTCGACAGCCGTGCGTGCGTCACTCAGCCACAGACATCTTCACTCATCCTTGATCGGGAAGAGGGGGACGGGGGAACCAGCCCGCGGGACCCCAATGAGTTTAATCTCACCACGGCACGGTAACGTCGATCATGTTTGACGCGTTATTATATCCCGAAACCTGGCTGACATGCACGTCACGATGTGGTATGGGCTGTGGTGTAGGGTCTGCATCAGGCTGATGGATGTATTCAGGGCGTGTGTTATGGCCTCGCGAGTAGGCCACCTTCCTCCGTCTTTGATAAGCCTGCCTGTTTAAGGAGCTTGAAACAGAACATCTGCTTGGAATAAGCGGACAGTCACCGAGTAGGAGACAAGCAAAGATGCAAGTGCAATGATTTTATACCAATATTAGTAGTATGGCATTATTATGGTACAGATGATAGTGAGATACGAAATAAAAAAAAGACATTAGGGTAGCGTACACCGTTTCTGAAATCGGGTTGCTCCCCCAGGTATCATAAAGCTCGACCCGACCAACAGTCCTCCCCAGCTTGATTTCACACATTAATGCATTACAATACGAGAGAGCGAACCAAACCTTGCATTATTCCCACCATCCGTTCGTCGTGGTATCATTGATTCTGGCCTGTGCTCTTGAGAAAAGGGATGACAGGATCGCAATCATCGGCATCGATTTTAGTTCTCTCACATATCCACTCCGATGCTGGAAGTAGCGAGTAGCTTACTCGTACTCCTCCTTGACACGACGCTGGCTCTCGGAGTCGATGAAGCTGCCTCTGGAGCGAGTGCTCTGCTTGCGGCCGAAGAAGGACTTCTTGGTAGCAGTACGGTTGTCGTTCTTTCCAACGCTGCCACCAACGCAGTATAGAATAGTACAGACGAGGTAGGCAGCGAAGGCACCCCAAGTCCAGCCAAAGGCGTAGTGGCCGTAACGAGCACTCTGGCCATTGGATTGGAATTGGTTCCGGCCTTGAACAAAGCAAGCACTGTGATTGTCAGCAATGCGCATCAGGGGTGACATCGTCAAACATACGTCATGAGAGAAGCGGTCAGAGCCTGGAAGAACAGGGCAACGAAGCAGGTCGCGCCGGAAAGGTAAGAGCCAAGTCTGGAGCACATGGCAAGAAGACCAGTGAAGAGTGCGATGACGGCGAAGAAAAGGGCGATCAGGTAGAAGGCGAACATGAAACGCGAGAGGTAATAGTAGTGGTGGGTGCCGATGAAGCCAGCAGGGACACTAGCATCGGTTCCAAAGTTGCGGGGAGGGTCGAAGGGAAGAGCAGGCACAGATGCACCGCAGTTTCCATCATGTCCGTCAACAACACCACAGATTCTGAAAAAGGTCCATCGCGAAGGGTTGCGAGCACCAGTGATTCCGGTGGTGTCGGCCTCAAGGAAGTAGGTCAAGTTGAAGGGTCTGACATTTGCGATACCAGAAAGGATCACAAAGAAAGAAAACAAGATGCCTGCGGCCAGGATGATGAGGGATGTGAACCCGATAATGGGGCCTGAAAGTTGTTAGAATCCTGGTTGCGACCTGACTCGCCGAATGCTGGAGAACATACGTGCGACAGTCATGTTGTGATGAGCAGGCTGGGGCTGCGTAGGTGAGTAGCCGAAAGCTGTGTGGATGGTCAGCCAATTGGTTGCTTGCGAGCTGCGCAAGGTGGCTGGTAGTGTTACGAACCTCTAAGTAGGTGGCAGGACGTGAAACGATGTCGTTGGGCGATGAGAGAGTCGAAAGGGTCGCTGGCGGGTGGAGCAAGTTTATGAACAAGAGCGGATCTGGGGAAGTGTGACGAAATCTGGCTCGTGAAGGTCGAGTCTCAGGCCGATCTTCCAACTTCCAGCCAAAAGCGGGTAATGACGTCGAGCTCAAACTGCCTTCGTCCCGAAGTGGGAAGCTTTGGAGCTCGCAGCTAAGGTAGCAGCTCGAGATGCGATCTGACTGAACAGCGATCTAATACTCGTTCCTGTGTGATCGCCTTCAGCTCCAGTCTTTTTGCTCTGAAAGCGCATACATACTGTAGTGTTATCCTGCTTGGTCGCCGAGATGCCCGAAATTTCTGGGTGCTGAACGATTTTCTCAAGGATGTCTCCGCAGCAACCAAGCAACGCAGATCGTGTCCCCGTGCGCCTCACCCGATATTGGCCCTGGCCCTTGTTGGTCCAAGCCATAAGCCACCGTTCACAAGTCTTGACCGACGAGAGTCATCAATTCAAGTCTCGTCGTCTATTCTGTCATCGGTCTAGGCAAGCTCCAACCTTGGGGTATTTTCGATAATGTCAACGCTGGTATGGCCCCCATTACCGCCTGACGAGCTTGCGAGAGAGCAGCAAGACTGTCTCACACGCGAATTGCAATGGCTCCTATCAGCACTTCAAGACACTCTTCAGTCCTTGAAGGCTGGCCTTGAAGAGTGCGCTGATCTTCTCGCACCCAAAGATGTAGGGTCAACACTAGTTTTGTCATCACACCGCTCTGAGAGCCTGAAAGGCTTTGTGACCAGAGTTGGCACGCGCATAGTCAAGGGGGATGTGCAGCTCCGTCTGCAGTCACTTCCACCGCCAAGAGGACAAAGTAGCTTCAAAGTGTCGGTGTCTTCTGCTCCTACTGCACCTACCCTGGTCTTGGAGCAACTGACTTTGGTTCGGACCTTGATCAATGCGTGCTTGGACGTCGTTGATGCGACGCGGTGGACAGGAGACGCTGGTAATGCCAACTTCATCTCGGGACAGCTCAAACTATTACACGACAATGTACAAGAAGCGAATCAAGCCTTGAAGGGGGGTTCAGATGTATCTAAACCTTGGAACGAGACCTCGCTCGATGAGAAGGTGAGAGAGATATACTCGCCGTGCTTACTTCGTCAATACTTTTGCTGACCGCAATTGTAGATCTTTGAACCTGCTTTACCTCCAAATGTGTCTTTCCACCTCTCCATAAGTGACGCAGCGCTGGTCCTCCATGTGCGCACTCTCGAAGCCGCCCTCAGTGGCACTGGCGCATCAACGCCCAACTCCTTCATCGCACCATCGTACTCTGGTTTTAGTATAAGAGACAGGCTCGCACAGGCGCTCGGTGGGCCCCGGGCACCATTGCACGATGAAGCTGACGAAATATTCACCTACAAGGGGCATGAAGTTCGCGTAAAGGAAAAGGTCAGAGTCGAAAGTCAGGATCCCAGCCTAATGGCTGCCATGGCCAAACTTGGTGCTCTCGAGCATAGTGTCGCGCTTAGTAGAAGAGCGTTGGATGTTGTCATGGGCAAAGAGCACGACGAGGGAGATTAAGCGTGTTTGTTTGATCTCTGATGTTGGCGAATAATCGTATACTTGAGTACATCAGGATGAGCCGTTTCAACAGACTTCTCCACGCGTTTTGCAGCTGCAATCTCCAACCCGCTTGTTGTTGACCAACATCAACAATAACCTGGAGCTTTATCTTTGATCGCCACCCACATGTCCTCGAATTCTTTTGCAATCTCGTCAGGTAAAGGCCCCTTTTCTATTGCAGCCAAGCTGGCCTCGATTTGCTTTGTCGAGGAAGCACCCAATATGAAGCCGTCCTCGTCATTTAACGGAGAATGGTGCTTGAACCATCTGACTGTCGCTTCCATGACCGACATGTTCTGAGCATTGCACAGCTGCGTCAATTTCTTAAGCTCTTCAATGATGGTCTCGTTCAAGAACAAGTTGCCGAAAACGGGCATTTCGTCGAAGCGACTGCCCTTGAGTGGCTTGAGGATATCGTCAATGGGCTTGGCCAACAGTCCACCCGCGAGCGGACTAAAAGCGTAGAACACCATGTCGTACTTCCTCAGTAACGGAAACAGCGTGTCCGCAGCCTTTCTATGCAGAGGACTGAAGCCTCCTTGGTAGACTTTGGGCATCACGTACCCGTCCATGGCGCAGATGTCGTGGATCTCCTGCACCTTTGCGTCGCTGATGTTAGAAACACCCCACCTCTCGAACTTGCCCTCCGTATATAACTGGTTTATCGCCGCGCACTGCTCCGCAAGAGGTGTCTCTGAATCAGGACCATGTAGATAGTAAATATCCACCTTGTCCTGCCCCAAAGCCTTGAGCGACTTGTTGCAGTTCTCGATGATCTTCTCGCGCTGCAGGCTTCCTGGGCTGAAAGCAGGCGCTTTGGTCGAGACTGCGAAAGTGTTGTAAGCGGAGACTTCACCGAGTAGCTCTTCACTTTTGCCGCCGTTGTAGACGCGTGCCGTGTCGATTTCTCGGATTTTGTGGGCTTTTACGACGGAGAGGAAGTCTTGGACTTGGGAGGGGGTTGCCATTGACTTGGAGCCTGAGGCTACGGACGACCCCATCATTCCGACGATTACTTTAACCATGGTTGCGTTTGTGGTATGGAAGTGTCGGTGGTATGGTTGTGATTGATTAGTGAATCTTGTGAACGATAGTGTTCGGAGATGGGTCATGGTATGCAAGGGTTACATGAATTGGGGGCCTTTGAACGTCTTATATCATATTACTCGGAGACATAGCGTAGCATCAGCCCTGTAGTAAGGTTCCTCTCAAGGGCGGAGTTGGTAAGCAAACCACAGATAGCGGCACAAGCGGTTTCTCGAATAGGGTTTGTGGCTGCTGCAATGGTTGTTTCTCTCCACGACTCCGCAAACTGATCGGTGGAGTTCCGCCAGATCACCTCCGCCATGGTGGACCTCCGCTACTATCTCAGCGAAGTACATATAACCTTTATGCTCCCTCTGTAATCATTGTGAGAATCTCTGACGACATGAGACGGACACGATTTTAAAGCGCGCAGTTTGTCAGGTAATTTTAACTCAACACCACACTGCCTCTGCCTTCACCTTTCTCAACCGCCGTTGCCAGCAGAGGAAGAAGCTCAAGCGTCAGTCGATAATTCGCTGTGACGTTCACCTGGAATGTTTTGTCTCATGCCTCGGGAGAGAGAGAGAAGGACCTGCTTGGCGAAACTCTTCTACATTCTGCATTGGGCTTGAACGTACAGGTGGGATCAAATGTCCCATAAGCATCAGCAACACCAACAAAGGTTGTCTGACTTACCCATTAATGGCCCCACCACTGGATTCAGCGAGGCTCTGCAGTTCAGAAACACAGAAACTATATGGGCATGAAAGAAGGAATGGAAGAGAGCTCGGCGATCGGCAGCAGAATGCCAAGACCTCTTGCGGACGAACTTTTCGTGATGTCAGTCGTGCTCGAGGTGTGTCCAGCAGAACTTGCAGATTTACTCTGGTCAGTAAATTGCACTCGCCCTTACCACTCGAACTTCTGAAGCATGCCTCCAGTGCCAGAGGGTATTCGAGGTGCCGCTGTGGCATATAGATTGCAATTAGGGATGTCTTATCTAGAAATCGCAACCAAATTGGCTGTCGAACCAAGCTCAGTATCTCGTTGGGTGTCAACTGCTATTTCTGCTGCCAATGTGGATAAGAACAATCTCTCTGTCGATGATTTAAGGCTTGTCTTGAGCTTGTTGTATGATGGAAAGCGAACCGGTAGGCCCCGTCGCAATCCAGACGAGGGCGAGACATCTAAAAAGGTGCGTGATGATACTTCGTAAGACATCGCCTTCTTGTCGCCAACAGATGCTTCAACATAGCCAGTCAAAAAGAAGCGAAAAGTTATAGATGGTTCTCATAAGAATGAAAACCTTGGATTGCAAAATTAGGTGAGAACCTCGCCATCTTCAAATGTGTCTCAAAGACACAGACTGTCAGCAGGAAGGCTGATTTTCAAGCCAATTATCTTGGTGCCTTTGCTCTGCTTCTGTATACCTGATTGAAAGCAATGTGGCGCGCAAGCAACAAGAGACATCTACGAAGCCAATCAAAGATATCGTCTTTGTTAAGAGTCAGCAAGCAACACTAGCAGGCAACCAACATTACAACAACATTCTGTTGTAAAGGCATAAAGCTATGCTATGACATGGCAAACTTCCGATGAGTATATGAGATGACGAAGACGTCCACAAGTCAGTCGTATCCCATCCACACCACCGTCCCTCATTCCCAATTATCCCTTGCTTCCAATACAGGTTACTGAAGTACGATTTCTTTTTGGCTCAAGATCGTTCTCTCATGAAGCCTGTCGTCCATCTTCTCCCATCACCATCAATGCATCATCCTCCAGGCATCGAGCACCGAGGTATCACAAATAGCGGTGGCCAAGCATGCGGTCAATAGTACACCAGACTCGAAACTACTCGGTATCTCGGCTGCCACCTCTTCCTGGTCTTCGCCATGTCCAACCTTTCACTTCCAAGCCGTGGCGTATCTGGTTTACCTTTCGACACTAGCAGATCTTGCCACAGGACGTCAGCTCGTTGCCTGCAGCGCTGAAATTTGGACGGCTTATCATGTCGACTTCATGAGTCAACGGGATGGCATTATACTCGGCATGACATGCAAGCATTTGCTCTGCATTGTATCCCTCACTCCACACAGCTCGATTGATGCCGGGAACCTTTTGACCCTCTCGTGTTCGACAACGATACCGTTTGTGACTCAGCATTCTGGCAAACATGACCTGCATCGTTCATCATGTCGCCTTCAACCTCCATCAGCAATCGAGGTCGATCCATTTCCCGAAACGACCAGTCATGCTGGATTTACTCGACCTGTGACCCGGTCAGCTCTATTTACCTGCTAAATCCAGCTTCTGATGCAAAGATCGTTTGCAGATTGCTCCCAACAATGCCACTTGGCACTTCCAGCCTCTTGGACCCACCTGTGGGCCAGCTGAATGCGTCCTATGCCAAAGCACGATCGCGAAAGACTTATTGTGTGTGCGGCAATGCCAACATAGCCATCATAATATGCCGCAGTGTGAAGCATTACGAGGTGTACTACCTGGAAAAGCTAGACCACATGCATGCTTTCACACAACGAACAACTAAAGTGGCTGCCTTGCCGCACGGTCCAACCTGGTCCCATCTGTTGTCTCTCAAAGCAGTTGCCTCTGATTGAGGACTCGGTCAGCATCATCTTCTATATAAACATAAATGGTCAACACTCAGACTCCTTTCCACAATCCAACAAATCCTCGAAGCAACCCAAGTCCGCAAAGTCCACCTCGACACAGCTCAGCAATCTTAGAGCCAGATCTCGGCTTCGACTTGAACCTTTCAAACCCTCATCCAACATTATATAAAATGGCTTCCAACAGCTACGAAGTCCATGTCTGGCCCATGCCATGCCAGCACAGAATCTACCTGAATTCCGCTGGCATGAGGGTCAACCCAACTCTGACTGGCCCCCAGGACAGATATACTGTCCTAACCCCCAACTACCCTTGCCCAGCGTGTGCTAGTCCTCAGTCAGCACACCCTGACGTGGCGACTGTCCCGATCGTCCCACAACCTCCCGCTGCCTCGTCCTCTCTGTGAGTTTCTCTGTGTGTCTCTTCCCCTTGGCCTACCACTAATGACTGTTTCACAGCAATCCCGCGAGTGCAGTGTTCACGCCCAAGGCCCGCCAGTTGAATAAGGGCGAGACACGCTCTCTGTTCAAAGTTCCTGCGCGGCCCACAGTCCCGATCCAGCACAAGGTTGGAGACCCTTGCCCTTCCCAAAACCCGCAATGCCACTGGCACCACAGCGTGGCGGAAGCATGCCATCTGAGCCTGGGCACGTGCAATCTCGCGAGTAAGTGGAGCATCAGATCTTCGAAGCTGCACATACTAACCTATCTTCCAGAAAAGGCCGCCAGCGTCTCTTTCTACGCTGGAAATGAATGGAAGGGAGCCCCAGCCGGCTGGAACGAGCAGCACGCCAAGTGCATCCGCCGCGAGAACCCAGACCGCTGCCCATTCCATCAGCAACTATACCTCGACGCTCTTCCCTTCGGTGAGCGTGCTAGACTGGGCCTCTGAGATGGGGGCGATTCGATGTATCTTCTCTTCTTTTTGTCTCTGGAGGCAGCAGTTCTACAGCATAGCCGGTGAGTGGGCCAGTGTGTCTCAAGAAGTCATAGCTTTGCTGTTCTGTTCAATCCCGTGCTCACCTACCCGCCCGAGAACTTTCTCAGTCTTTTCCCATGGGCTTTGGGGCTTTTTTGCACTCCTTTTATACTTCTTTTACACTACTTCTACACTACTTTGAAACTACATCGACACCACCGTACACCACTTTGACGCCACACCTAATGCGATGAATGCGTTCAAAACACTACTGTACTGCGGGCATCTCTGTCTACTGATTAGCGTGACATCGAATGCTGTATTTCTCGTTGCTTTGGTCCACGGTCAAATCCATTGAGGTCCTGTGTTGTCCATTCATGCTTCTGCTATCGAATCTATCGAGCACATGTTCTTCACCAGGCAGAGTGCCAGCTGTCCATAATCGCGGGATATCGGCGACCACGGAGTAATGCAACAATGGGCAATATGAAGAACCACCGTCTCTTTGGCCATTCGAAAAGCTAGTTGTATGCTGATTGCAACAACACTTCCCTACGGTACATCGAGATCTGCAAGGCTATCCTATTCTCGATCGAAGGCTCTATGTGCACTCGGTGAGTTGGTTCGCCCACAGTGGCTGGATTCGACATGTGCAGAAGGACGATTCACTGGCTGAAAGCACATAACAACATTTCCACACGGAGTCCTGACTCCGAGAAGTTGTGAGAAAGGAGTGTGTGAATGGGCCATCGCTACTGGCCTATTGGAATTACTGCGCACCGGAGAGCATAAGCATGCCCATTGACGGATGACCGGTTGATCATAGGTCTTATTATGCTGCAAACGAACGTGACTACCCGCTGCATTCACGAAGGTGCATCGACGATCCACTGCGTCCACGAGATCTCCCAGCCTCCAACTCGGAATACGCATTCACGAATTGAAACACATGCAAACAAGACAAGAGTTGAAAACGGACACCGCGGACGCTAGCAAGTCTTCCGCTACGGACCGTGACCCGACAAGACCCACTATACTGTAGTGTGGAGCTGATCACACCAGTTTATCTTCGTGAATGCATGAAGACTTGAATTGGAAGGAGCCCAGTGCTGCAAACAGGACATTCTTACCATCTGAAAGTCGTATATAAGCCTGTCTTTCTTCTGCTCTCTCCTCGACTTCCTATCACAACAACACTTCGACTTCGATCAACCAGATCTTATACGTTTGTTATCAAACAAGTAAGAAGAGCTCAAGACGTGTAAGTAACACCTAATGGTCTATCCTCATTCCTGTAACGCTTTTGCTCACTAACATCTCCTAGCAGACTTGCCTCTCCCTTGCATTCTTGCCTTTATAACGTCCAGAACCTCGAACCGCTCCAGTCACTAGAAGTAAGTGCACTCACGATCATTGTGACTCACAGAAGACATACAATCTCATGTGGCTGACCTTTCCAAGCTACACCATATCTACAACATGGCCAGCAACCAGTTTAGATACCCTGCACCCCAGCAGGACACCAGACCCTTGATGGTCAGACAGTACTTCTGGCGCAATATTCGAGGCTGCACCCACTCACTCCTGGTCGATGAGCAAGGCCAATCTCTCAATCCCAGTCGTGTGTACGCACAGGGTCTGATCCCTGTCGTGGAGAACCATCCTCCTCGCCAGTGCCCAGCTTGTACGAACCCAGACTCGGGAGAGGACCAGAACTTCCTCATCACTCGTCCACCTGGGGGACCAAGCCAGGACACGCAAGTAGCCCGGGGCCCACTCTGATACGAAAAATCACTGACATGCCAGCAGTCCTGCCACAGCCACAACCACAACTGTGGCAGGTTCCTCCAGGTCCCGAAGCGATCTCAACCCCTCTGCTCCGGCGTTCAACCCCAACGCCCCGGTGTTCACCCCTTCGGCTCCAGCCTTCCAGCGACCTGCTTATGGCGCCGCACTCAGCGTTGGCGGAGGCGGGAACGTTCAGAACTACGCCCCCCACCCTTCAGTGCCATTCACCAGCAAAGCCGACCTGGTGCAGTGGCTCAAGACCCCATCTCACGCCGCTGTGCGCCGCAACAACCACCGGAAAGGCATGCCTTGTCCCGACCACGATCCTCGCTGCCACTGGCACCACGCAACCACCAACCCCTGCCACATTCACTGGGAAGACTGCTCCTTGGCTCGCAGTGCGGCAGCGGCTAGTTTCCGCGCGGGCAACATGTGGGATGGAGCGCCTCTGGGTTACAATGCCCAGCATGCAGGTTGTCTGGCTGCAAAGGCAGCGGCAAACGAGAACGGCATGTGTCCGAGGCACAGGGGAGAATGGAGGGAGCAGAGACCTGTGGCGCCCGTCGCGCCGATCCCAATCACTTTTGTTGGACAAACATATCGTGGAGGATATGGTCGGGGACAGGAGGGCCAGGGACGTGGTCAGGGAGGTCAGGGCCGCGGCCAGGGAGGTCAGGGTGGACAAGCCGGACGTGGATTTGGACAGGGTGGCCATCTTGGGTACGGTGGGCGCGGTGGACGTGGTGGACAGTGATCACGTTTCCAATGTGACCAGGTGTTTACTTCTTCCGTGGTCACGGGAGGTTGTTCTTCTTCTCTGTTTCTTTCCTTCATATTCATATTAGAGCTGCAGGCATCTTGGCGGGAAGACATCCAGAAGAATATGCCTTGCGACGAACAGCTCTTAATAGAATGACTTACGAATATCAAATACATCAACAATCTCATTAACTTTTTTTTAACACATTTCTAGGAAGAGATGTTTGTAACATGCTTGTGACTGACCGATGTCAAATCACACGGTAGACAGACTCTTCTGTACAGCATTTCAGCATTTACGCTGCTTCGATAATTGCGCAAGCGAAATGTAAAGCTTCATTATTCATCGAGTATCTTACACATACCTGACCAGCCATCGAATCCTTGAACCATCTGCCCATACAATCTAAGTACGCCACAGCAACCGACCAGCGGTGCCACCTTCAATAAGCAACCTAAAAACGCCACATTATCCACGTACTAGTCCATTTCATCTCACGTCTTCCAATAGTGCATCGCCATCACTCCCATTCCCTCCACGTATCCAAATCCAACCCACAAATCTCCATACGCTTTTGAGCAAAAAGTCCATACAACTTAGTCCACATCCAATCAGCCTCCTTGTTGGTTGGTCTAGCATCCCGCTTCTCAGCCCACGGAACATCGTATTCAGGTCCCTTGGGCAACTTGGGGTCCGAGAACCGAATGTAAGCCGATGTGGCAAGGAAGTCTGTGTTGTTGAAGACAGCGTCGGTTTCAATGTTATGAAGGGCGCCTATGCTTTTGATGAGGTGCATGTGGGGTTCGGAAGAGGTCTCTGGATCGAGGGTGAGTGGGGCTGGAAGGACGTGGGTGAGGAGATCAAGGTCAGTGGACGTCTTTGCGGCTTCGGATGCTCGAAGGGCGGCGAAGGCGTCTTTGCCTGGAGTCAGGAGAAGTACTTCACCACCTTGTACGCCTGATGATCCATTTGCCAGGAAGGTCGCGAGTGGCGAGATTGGTGAGTACGCGAGCACTTGGTCTAGAACCTCCGTCTCAAACAGTAGACCTGGTGTCTCCAAGACCATAGCTCGCTCTAAATCTGCGAGAGCAAACACGCTGGCTAGGCTGTAAGAATCGGGTTTCTCAGCGTCCGAGTCTTCGAGGAGGGGGGCAATGGGGTGTAGCTCGACTCGGTAACGTCGCGCGGCTAGTTTGAGTAATCTTCGAGTGGAGACCATGTAAGGATCGTAGTTTCCTCCCTTCTCGGGGGCTAATTCGGCAGCCCAGGCTGAAGGAAAGAGCAGGACTCTACGGGCTGGAGATCGCAGGCGATGGAGTTCGCCGAACAGCATGATACTGTTGCATACAGAGTGGTGATCCTTCACTAGCTGGACATGGGCCAATTTAGTCCAGTCTGCTTGCTCAGATGGCGGTTGGGAGGGAGACATGAAAGACTGAAAGGTTACATGGCCGGCTGATCCCATAGAGCCACCAAATTTGGGAGACGATTGGATGGTCTCCGCCAGAGGGACCTGTGGAAGAACATTTGGGTTCTTTGGTTGCAGAGGCTTGAATGAGGCTTGCAGAGCATGAACTGTCTGCTGCTGCAATATATAACCTGCTAGAAATAGTAAAAGAGTGAATGAGAAAACTGGATAATCATGTCAATCTTTTGATATACTTTCAACAAAATAGCTGCATATTTACCTATCGTTGATGATAGCAAGACTGAGACTTGTCCGCTGGTAAGCAATAGCCTGCCCATGCTAGACGACAAAGAGCAATACCGATAGTCAAGATAGCGGATAGGAATGTAGTAAGTTTCCAACGGTTCAGTGGCATGCAATCACAGGCATGGCGCATAATTGTTGGACAAGCTGAGGTGAAGTCATCGTTGTTTGGTTGTACATATTGTCGCAGCAACGCCTGAGTCATGATGCCAAGTCTTATCGTGATAACGAGTCAAGCACTCACTTCGTCTCGCGCGTCTCGTCATGAACTTGTATTGATTGACTTCTACTATCAAAACATCTCCCTTCACCGCTACAGGAGACGACACGGAAGAGACAATGGCGCAACACCAAGCTGATGCCAAGCGCATGCTTGATGACCGCGGCTATCATGGTGTCCTCATCCGTGGCCAGAACCCGCTCCTTTTATTCGAAAAGGCGGTTCGCGACCGCATCACAGATTCATATTACTGGAAGGAGCAGTGCTTCGGTCTAAATGCTGCTACGTTACTCGATCGCGCAGTGGAGATTACTTGTATCGGTGGCACATACGGCACCAGTCAAAAACCTACGCCCTTCTTATGTCTTGCTTTCAAGATGCTACAGCTCACGCCGGAGAAAGAAATTGTGCGGTACTACCTCGAGCAAGGTGGCGAAGAGTGGAAGTACTTGAGAGCATTAGCAGCATTCTATGTACGCTTGACATGGGAGCCCAAGGAGATCTTCGAGACATTAGAGCCGTTCTTAGCCGACTCGCGGAAGCTGAAGAGGCGGACAAGAGAAGGATTCACATTGAGCTATGTTGATCAGTTTGTGGATGATTTGCTCATAAAAGATCGTGTCTGTGCAACGAGTCTGTGGAAAATGCCTACACGGACGCAATTGGAGGATCTGGATGTATTGGAGGCGAGAGTCAGCCCGCTTGGCGATGAGATTGAAGAGCTGGACATGGACGATGATGATGACGAGGTTGAGGAGATTGGACGGAATGGACATGAGAGTAGCAGGAGTGACAGTAGGGACAGGAGATACGGGGATAGCACGAGTTCAAGCAGAGATCGGTATCAAGACAGCAGAAGCAGAAGCAGGAGCAGGAGCCCGAGTCAGGATAGATATCGAGGCAGCAGAAGCCGAACGCCACCAAGGTACAGGGATAGCAGACCGAGGTCGCGCACCTCCAGATCGAGGTCGAGATCTGGCTCCAGGGGCTGAAGTCTTCATCCGACCTCATAGGGAGATACAGATCGATCAAGCAAAGCAAAAAACACGGAGCACTTCCATGATCAAAACATGAATCTCGGCATGTGGATCATAGACACGGAACTCATACCTGTTGACTCTGTCTTCTTAGGAAGCGTACAGCCTCTCGGATGTCAACTCATTCAGGTCCGGCAATGTCACATATCAATCTTACATGATAGGCATCGATCAAGGCAGACATCCTATTGCCAGGAGCGAATTGAAAGCGATGATTCGAAGTGGAGAGTCTAGAAAAGTCTTTCGCTTGATGGAAGTAGAACAGATTGGAACGACGTTTTGGAGCCCTCATGAGAGCATTCATGTACCTTCATTCCCAAGGTGCAGCACTCGGTACTGGAGGGACCTTATTACAGATACGGTCTAGAGCACATATTGAGAGTTTGATACCGCAAGAGCAGGAAGGATCGTTCTTGTGACGAGATCTGGAGCCTTGTGCGACTACAAGATGCTTTAACGTGGTCTGCCTGCTTTGGCGCCGGGTTATTTTATCTACAAACCACCCTATCACCAGCACAACCAGATATTGGTAGACAAAGCGACTAACGTTTTCATTTGCCTATGCCCCATGTCTGCTGTTCTGTTCTGATTCGCTGCAATCACGATACATTGTGACATGCTTCGCTAAGCCTGGCACCGTCGATGGCGGATGTCAATGCTTATCGAAAAGAGCACATCGGGGGCTTTGCTCACGGAGGGGTTGGCATGGGACGTAAATCAAACGTTTGATTACTAGAACGGCATACCTTGATCAGTGTGCGCATAGGTAGATTGCGCGGAAGGACCTTTGCGGGATGCGTGGTCCATGGAATGCGGACAAAGGCTTGATTTTGATATGGACCGTTGAGACAAGGCTTTACTTATCACTGTATCACATGCTGCCGGTGCCTGAGACCTTGAGTTGTTTGGTTGGAGCAAGACAGATCTTGGCATTTTGCACTGGTCGCCTCGCCCAACGAACCTGAAGCCTATGTCTAGTCATACTTTAAAAACAGACGGAAGACAAGTCCTACTCGATTTTAGGCACACCTCTAGGTTGCATGCTCGATGGCATGGGAATGGACGTTGCAGTTCTTCAAACGTTAAGGTTGGATGGAGTAGTTGAATGGAGTGGAGAGATACTTTGACCGGATTAGGCGTGTGGTACGTCATATTCATGGCAGCACGAAGCGTACTGGACGAATCAAAGGTCACGGGTGCCTATATCCGTGCTGTCTCAATTCGTGTGCGTAGTACGCGCATGGGTTGCACCCGTATCTCATTATGTAGACTTTGCATTATGGCGGAGTGGGAGCATCGAATCGAGTCACAGCTTCTGAAAATCTCTCGTTCGATTTCGCTGCTGCTCGAGTCATTTCGCGTCGCATAATTAAGTCAGAACTGATTCCCTGAGATGTCATGAATTATGATTCCCCACTCTGCACGCAAATGACCGACACCAACCCCAGACACTAGAGAAGGGTCTTTTCCACCAGAGGGGTCTTTCCGAACAGAGTTCATGCCACAGTTGGTCATGAGCCCTTCTCTATCTGCCACGACTCCTAGACTGGCGGCTTACACCACAGGGCTTGACGCCTCCAAACGAGATAATGAGAATGTTTTACCGACCTCAACCCTTGACGGTGGGCGCAGGGTTCATACCAGATTAGTGGTAGGCGACACCGAACGATTTCGAGCCCGAAAAGCGTGTTGAAGAGCCTCCTCCCGTTTTATGGCGTAACGGTTGGCCACGTGGATCTGGGCGCCTCAGATTGCCTGCAAGTGAGACAAAAGCACCGCGCCAAAGGGTCCAGTCTTGCACAGACAGACACGAGCAACCAGGTAGTGTTGAAAAGACGGATCGTCTGATCAAGCACTCGCGAATCTCTCTCGGTTGCATTTGGAGGAAACCGGCTACCATAGCGCACTTCTAGAACACGGATAACAGACTTTCCAAATGTTGCAAAATGGACGGCCTGCTACCGTTATATGCGAAGATCAATTGAGTTTAGTCTACTCCGAATTTCGGGCTGTCTGAGCCAGTCACAAGCTGTTCATGCCATGAACCAGGCACAAACACCTCTTGTCTGAGACCGATATGTGCAATCAAGCCAGTCTGCACTGTTCGCGAGCGCTAGGCAGATCGTACGATGGAGGGAAGAGGTTCGGTTGGAATGCAACACAATTAATTAATTTGGTATCGGTCTGCCACTCCGCCATTCTTGGCCTTCAAGGGAAACCGGTCAGACTGCGTCGGGTAGAGGTATGTCGCCACGGGCAAGGGTAGAATACCTTCAAATCATGCGTTGTGTCGGATGGCAGGTTCACCTAATGCTCGACTGGCATGTTTGACGTACTCCCGTTGCGCTGGGCATGAAGAACAAGCTCGAAGCACCATCCGTTTCTGGTGCTGTACGCGACGTGGGGTCAAACGGACCATCACATGGGTGCTTGTTTGCTTTCTTGCACATCTCTCGTTGGCTCCCGGCAGATCTTTCCACTTCGGGAAGGCCGTATGAGGCTTGAAGTTCTTGAACGTCCCGAGAGGACTATTTCAGACGGACCATTGACTAGAAACAACCAAATGTGGAGGGGCTTGTGCACGTTGGTTCGGATGAGCCGCTCTTGGCACGAACTGCGTGCTCGGGGATGCCACGCCTTTCGATACTAGGCGAGACTAGGTGCGCTCATCTCCGGTCCATGGCGTTCTCGTCTGCAGGTGTTCTTCACTCCGCCATTGGTCCCCAGCTCCCGACAGATCGGATAGTGCTATTCTCCTCGCTCGTCAAACCCAAATCAGGTCAAGCGCCTCTGCTGGCAACCTACACTAGCAACGCATCCGACACCAAGCAGTCGGAGAGGTATGAATAACTTCATTGGACAGGGAAGGTGCATGTAAAGAATGCTGCATGCTGATGAGACTCAAATCATACACCGTCTCGTTTGGGAGTAATTGCTGGTAAGCACCACGTCAGAGTTGGCTCAAAAGGCGGGCTCGAGGAGATCAAGGAACCAGGCAACCTTTCTGCATGGGTAAGATCCGCGCCTCATGGACCCAGCGGCGGTGAAGCCACACGCCATAGCCGTAGTCTGTAGGGCAGACCGAAGAGTGGGCATATCCTTTTACCTTTGCAAGGGTCCGAGTTGACGCGATGAGTCCTGGTTCGCGTGCTGCGCATCCTGTTCCTGGGGGCCGCAAGATAATTGGAAATATATTGCTTACAATCGTATATTTGGAAACATAAAACTCCACCTGTCCCAGTTCTTCTTCATGGCAAAGAATCTTCCGCTTCTCGTACCTGTCACAATTTTCCTCAGCTGGTGTCTAACACTCAAGGCTTGCCTCGACCCGTTGGCATTAAAAACAAGCTCGCACTATCTGAGCCGTCGATCCACTACTGACTAGCCGCCCTTCCCCTTGAGCGGATTTGGCGTTTTATGGTGCGCGCCAGCAATCTATTCCCCGCTGATCCAGCAGGGTACCTGTTTACCTATTAGATCTACTAAGGTCTATTGGGCGTGTCGGGAGTGATAACCAGTTGTCAAATCTGGATCAACAACCCTGGCTGCTTTTTCGAAAAGGTAATAGCGCATATCTCACCATCTCAATCTATCCATTGAACACTTTACTTATCTACCTCGTCCCCCAGTCACCAGCATCCACACGACTTTTGCATGCTTATCAGCAAACTTTGGACTCATATATCGGACTGTGAATTTCCACTACCATGAGTTCATCACACTCTACACATGGGACTGAGTATCCCTTCTACCAATACCAGGCGATCTCAACCCAAGGTTACCCTTCCATCTATACTGCTCCTCAACCCCAGCAGATGAATCCGGGCTTCGAGAGCTACAGTTACCCTCGTGCTACTCATCAAGACTTTGTACTTGATACAGAAAGCATCCACCAACAGCTCTCAGTAAAGCCGAGCTACCAAGCCCATAGCCCTGCACACTCGCCGACTCATTCCTCTGCCAACTCATTCGACCTACAGCCCCCCGTTCTTTCATCTACCTCGGATTCTGGAGCTTCTATCCAAAGCAACATGTCTTCGGCCATGGGTTCACCATCCCTGAGCATCCACGCTCCAAGAGACTGGAATCAAATGCAAGGTACGGTTCCCGGCATTGTCCAACAGGACTGCTATCCCACCGAGACCTTCACCCCATCTGGATTCGACTACGAGTCAGCGATGGCATTAAAGCATCCTGGCTTTGTTGGTGAGTCGAGGCAGCTTCCATCATCTCGTCGATCCAACACGTTTTCTTCTGTCAACTCTGTCTCTTCTTGTTCGTCGTCATTTCCACAGTCCTCAGCGCCAGTCCCAGCGCAGCGCCGGCCTGAGCAATCGAGTCTGTTGAACCAGAACTTCGACAGTGCGAGTGCGAGCAGTGTTCCTTCAACTGGACTTTTCAAACAACCAGAAAGCCAAGCTTCGTCTTCAGCATGTTCCATATTTCCTTTACCAACCACTCCACCCGCTTCTGTAAGAAGACGAGCTGGATCTATTTCCTATTCTCCTTTCTTTGCACAATCAAGTGGCACCTCTGGTGCACCACTCGAATTCTCTTGTCTGTTTCCTCCGCGTTGTGCACACTTTCTAATCTTGTTCGTCAGCATCATACTCTCGAACGACAGCTGACCATCTCAACTTTGCAGATCCCTCCCTCATCCAGCCAACCTCTCCATCTTACTTTTCTACACACTACCCCGATGCGACGCCAATGCAAGCTCAACCGACTTCGTATTTCGCGGCACGAGAGCCTCCATCTCCTGCCCCTTCAAACTTTTCCAATCACAGCAATTCTCGACTTTCCGCTGCGCTACCAGTGAGAAGCCAACGTGCAACTTCACCATACCAATGGAACCCATACACAATGCAAGCCCCTACTGCACGTCGTCCTTCCATTTCATCCATTGAGTCACACCACTCTCAACAATCCCGCAAGAGTCAATCATCCCTGGATTCTTCCGAGGAAATGAAGGGTGTCTGCCCTATTCCATCCTGCGGAAGACAGATCAAAGATCTTAAGGCTCATCTTCTCACACACAAGAACGAGCGCCCCGAGAAGTGTCCCATTCCTTCCTGCGAGTATCACACCAAGGGTTTCGCACGCAAGTATGACAAGAACAGACATACTCTTACCCACTACAAAGGCACCATGGTATGCGGATTCTGCCCTGGTAGTGGTAGCCCCTCAGAGAAGAGCTTCAACAGAGCCGACGTCTTCAAGCGTCATCTGACATCTGTCCACGGCGTCGAGCAAACAGCGCCAAATTCTCGCAGGAAGAGCCCATCAGGCAGCGGCAAGGGTGCTGTCGGTGGCAGAGAGACTTCGGGTACCTGTTCTACTTGCGGGATTGTCTTCCCCAATGCACAGGACTTCTACGAGCATCTCGACGACTGCGTCCTGCGTGTTGTTCAGCAAGGCGATCCATCAGAAGCCATCAACGAGCGAATCTTGATGTCCATGGCCGACGACAAAGCAGTGCAACAGACAATGGAAAGACACATGCTCTCAACCGCGCTTGACTTTTCTGCTCCGATGAACTTCGATCAAGAAGACGAGGAAGACGATGACGACAAGGACGAGCTAAGGAGCCGCTTGTATGGTGCGCAGCACGGAGCCAATGGCCGTAACAACCACCAAGGCATGACACACTCCAAGGGGGGTGTCACCCTCAACAACAATGGCAAGGGCAATAAGAGACGCAAGAACTACCCCGTCAGCTGGGGTGCTGCACCAGAGAAAATGCGAATGAAGAAGCGGGTCATGTGCGTCTTCGACGGCCCCCGAAGGCTGTGGAAAGACGACATGATGCTGGATGCCAACCACGAGGTCCGTGTCACCTTGCCAGGCTCTGGCGATGCCAGACGCTGGGTGACCGACCTTGACATCCAGACTCTACGACGAGCAGAGGGTCTCCATGGTGCGACCGAGGAGGAGAAGGGCCCCTGGGTTGACGAGGATGGTCTCCCAGTGCAGTTTCAATACTGATTGATCGTTACTGCTTCTCTTGACATTGACATGTTGAAATCAAAAAAGAATTGGCACGGTTTACTAACCATCATGTATTATGATTGTCTTTTAGTTACGAATGCTTATGCTGGATACCACTATATTTATTACAGAATTGACCAAATTACTCTTTTATTTACGCCCTACCAATTGATTTTCCTCGTGTTGACTTGTGCACTTTCCGAGAACATCACTATTGAAGTTGCATATGACCAAACAGCCATATCTGCGGCCCGCTGTCCACAAATCAGAGCGAGTGCAAGTATAGCCATGATGTGTGGCAGGGATAGTTTGGTACCAGGGGAGGGCGGCAGCACACCCATGCTAGAGCCACGAGCCTACCAAATTCATACTGCCGTTTTCGCTATGCTTGCGCAAGTGAAGACGCCACGAGGGCAGCACACCATCCCGTCAAGGCACAGAGGACATCGGCTAAGCACGCAAACGTTGTAATCGTGCCGCCTGCTGCAACGACGAAAAAAAAATCATCTCATTTCAATTTTTTCTCTGTTTTCTTTCTTCACGAGGCCATAGCACCATCGACTAGCAGAAAAGGAGAAGAAGGTAGTGATTCATAGCGGTCGGCATGGCTAGTCAATGTTCTAGTCAGTGGACACTCAAATAACCGCGTACCAAGACGATGACATGCGGAGAGCGTATGAATGACAGTTTGGCTCTAGACCCGAGAGCATGGATGCGACGGAAACTCGTGCAAGGACATCATGGGGATCCTCAGGAACGACCCGGGCCCCGTTCTAGCACGTACACCATCCCCTAAGCAAAGACGCGGATGTGTTTGGTGTGCTGTGCCTACTGTCTTGCTTTGGGTTCGGGAAAACAGTTTGCTGGGATGTCGACTCGCGCAGTTGCTTGGCTCGACTCAAAAAGAGACTTCAGGCCTAGAAGAAGGTTATCTGTAAGTTTGCGGCGCCGAAAAGAGGATGCACGGGTTGGGGGACGGACAGGATGCCGACACCTCCATTGGGGCTTTCGAGCGGACTGGTGATCCGTGCCTGTTTCACCAGAGCAGTTCCTATTTGCTGTGTGCGCCCCACTGTGAACGAGGGTCCAACAGTCTTTACGACGTGTTTTGTTTCTTCGCTCTAACGACTCGCGGAAGACCGGGCGATGGGTCTTCTTCATGCGGAGCCAGGGCCCGGCTCTTCCTTTTGCTTCGGCACTTTTCCTTTTGCTGGAGTTGGTGGAGGAGCCATGGAAGCGGGGCCTGTCATTTGTTACCACACACATGCATCAGCCGAAAGTCCCTCCGCGGTATGGGAAGCTGCAGTGCTGCAAGCGACGGTGGTCATGGAGCGATGTACAAGGCAAATGTACAAGCAACCCCTCCCACGTGCAGCGGAAGCAGTAACCCTGCGACTAAAAGGTATACGCGAAAATCTAAAAACGGTTGTGCCTACTAGTAAAATTCGCAATGAACTCTTTCTTTTCGGGAAAAGAGTTTGGACTTGCTAGCAGGGATTGTGGTCTGCAGGAGCAGATATGTCGCCCCGTTTGTTTGAGTGGTGTGTTGCCCCCTACGGACTCGTGGGACCTGCAGCAGCGTGGCAAGGCTGAACAAGCAAATGGTAATTCCCCGCTTATCTATTGTTGGGGCTACATAGCTGCTTTCAGACAATGGTTCGTCATTATGCAAGCGACGAGACTAATAATACTAAATGAACGGTTCTGCCAATTTAGCTGGAGAGTATGGGCACCTTGCTCGGGTTAGTGCCGATATGCAATGAATCAGCACTACAAGTATAGCGTGTGGTGCTCTCTCTTATCCAATAGGCCACTTTTTGCGATAAGCCTTTTGACTAAAAGGCGATTCCACAATTGCATGGTCAGACGCCGTTAGACAATGTCTCGGACTCGCCTACAAGAGACAGGACGAAGGTTAGAGCCAGACAGTTGTACGCGAGACGGCACAACGAACGTTGTTGGCGCGATCTCAATAGCGTGGTGATTGAGGCTCCACGAGGTACGAGATGCGAGTGTCTGTCGACTGCTGCCTACCCTATACAAGGGAGGGAGAGGGACGGCAGAAACGGACCGTGGAAACATACGCTGCCGTTGTTGCGTGATCAGTTCTTCCTCTTTCTGCAGCTGGACGCGAACAATAACGAAGTTTACTTTGCCAATATTGGCCCGACACATGGCATGAAACAGTCTTTCGCGAGATGCGCGAGGTAATCGGTCCGCATTGCTGTTACTGTAGCAAGGCAAGCCAATACTTGTGGGAGCGTTTTCTTGCTATTGACATGGCTTATAGCGGTTGATCGATGTCAAGCGGGACGCATGGGAGAACCTTACGACCTGTTTCTGCAATCGGCGAAATTGGAAAGAGCAGATAAGTATATTGTCCTTGTCGCCGAGTCATTGTCGAGAGCTGGAGAAGAACGAAGATTGTGTTGAGGATAGGCAGCTGTGAGAAGTCCATTCCGTGGGCATTTCAGCATCGTCGTGGCGAGCATCTGTCGGCATGCAAGCCTTTTCTCTACTTCATGATACTTTTCAAACACTCACAGATAAATCTCGAGTGGTCTATGAGTGAAAGAGCATCACTCTATGTACTCCGCGTGGGAGTCGGATTGATGCTTGCCATCCTAGAAGCGATGTCAGCGTCTCCCTCCGATTGCCGTGACCAATCTCCAGCCTGGATTTTCTTTCATCACATGAGCTTCAACTGCCACTCATACATTTTCACTTTCTTTCATCTTTCACTCCGCACTCACTCATTATCGCATGATCTCATGCTTGTGTTACAACGACTCCAAAGTCGTCTCCTCGTATAAGCAGTATCAATGCC
The DNA here is from genome assembly GCA_027943355.1 of Dothideomycetes sp. NU200. Taxonomy (NCBI): domain Eukaryota; kingdom Fungi; phylum Ascomycota; class Dothideomycetes; species Dothideomycetes sp. NU200. The sequence continues at coordinate 114,058 of BSCJ01000043.1, read as the reverse complement.
TGTACCACTTGCAGTCTTATGCTGAGCATCACCACTCTCGCACACAATCTCTCTCTCTTTTCTTAGTCTCTTTGCATTAGGTATGCTGTCAACATCTCTCCTCCTACCCCATTCGCCATCATCATGTATCATCCTCATCCATCTTCGTTATTGATCTTTCATGCTCATTTCCACGTTGACACCATTCCCATCGCGTAAAATCACTACAATCTTCACTTCATCGGGCAGTTGCTTTCACGTTCACCTGCTCACTGTCTCCTGTATCAATACAACTTCTCCATAGTTTGCTAAACTCCCGTCTGATCAATTATAGTATCTGTTCTTGTCAACTTATTCTGTGAAAGACTCCTACGGGAGTATTAATGATTATACTGATTTTTGGTAATCGTCTCAAATGCTCTGGCCTTGCCTCTCGTTAGCCCATCATGCAAAAGCTCGAGCTGACGCGAATCGCCCTTTTCTTTTCGTTGGATGTCTGGCTTCATTTGCTAGGTGCTGAAAGGGAAAATCGCTGGTAGTATCCCAGCCCGGCAAATGTAGTTGACCGCACATATTACGGGCGCGTATTCATTGCGCACACATCATCGAAAAGGCAGACTCTTTGATCGTCTTTGAACTGACTCTGTCTTCTCTTGCCGTTGTTCTCCTCTGTATGTGGGTTGAACATGAGAGAACTTGTTTTGGTCCATCGTTACATCGGGAGTCACGTTTACTAGACATTATCAGCCTCGAATCGGCCAGTGATGAACTCAGCAAGAAATAACGTTGCTCATTACGAAGACTACAAGGGAGTGTAACTATCGCCTCAGTACTCATATGAATTATGCCAGCTGCTTGATCACCTCTACAACAGCTTCTTGGTGTTGACATTGATGCCCGCCAACTTCCACAAATTGAATGTGCGCGACATGTAATACTCCTACCTTGTATCAGTGCGAGTCTCTCACCTGAATGTTCAAGACATATATTTACCAGGAAGCTCTTGGGCAAGAAGGTAGTGACAAACCAAACCAGCCAGCTCTTGGACCCCTCCCAAATGTACTTCTTCTTGGGCGACTGCAACAGCTGACGCACGACACTTTTGGCATACTGTTCATTCGGCATACCCACTTCTTGTGAATGCTTTGTGCGACGCATGTAGTCGGCCTCGATGGACACGTATATCGAGTTCTCTGGTAGTGTGCGATCTACTCTTGCGATTCTGCTCTTGACACCTCCCGTCACAATTGTCACGACCTTGACGTTGAAGGGGGCCAGTTCTACGCGAAGGGTGTCTGAGTACGAGTGTAGTGCAGCTTTGGACGCGTTGTAGGCGCTGCCAAACACCTTGATCTGAAGTCAGCCCAACGTACCCATACAGCAGCTTCCAAAAGGACTAACGTAGGGCATGATTCCGGCGAGGGAGCCAATCTGGACAATGGTGCCCTTTGCCTCGATGAGCAGAGGAGCGAAGGCCTTGCACATGCGCATGACAGCAACGACATTGACATCGAAGGTAAGCTTGACTTCATCAAAGTCTGCGTCCAAGGCTGCTACCGTGTAGTTTCTGCCTGCATTATTGACGAGGTAGTCTAGCTTGCCGCCAGTCTTGGACACAATCTCCTGCCTGAGGTTGCTGATGCTCTCCGGGTCGGTCACCTCGAGAGAGAAGGTCTCAACACCAATACCTGCGAGATCGCTGATGTTGGTGGTTTGGCGTGCTGTTGCGAACACCCTGAGTCCACGAGAGTGGAACTCACGAACCAACGAGTTTCCTATACCGCCTGGGTTGCAGCCTGTGACGAGTACTGTCTTACGAGAGTCCATTGTGGACTGTCTACACTACGACAAGACTCCTGTTGCTTGGGCGTACACCGTGAGATGATGTTGCTGCTCAGCACTTGCGACTAGTCCGTTGTGAAGCTACCTATTCGTGGTACGTATCTGCCCAGAGCTCATCACTGGCGTCTCGATAGGATGACTTTACCCGAAGAAGCTTGACCTGCTCGGCAACCCTGACCCCACGCACTGTCAGACGAGACCAAAATCAGGGCACACGACCCTTTACCTCATTCGATTTGACGGCTTTATGTGTAATATAGAACGGGCGCACACACGAGTTATATGTACACCATTTTATGCGAAAATCATAGAGCCCAATTGACAGGTCGGGTGTTCAGAACGACGGCAGCGTCTCGTTATAGCGTATGCGCCTTCCCTGAACAGCAGGTGGTAGGTACAGTACGATGCAACCAAAGAGCGGCAAAAGTCCAAAGGATCGCCCGTGGGTACAACGATTTCCTCTTTAGTGCGTGCATAATGATAGGCATAGAAAATTCGCCTCACACTTTGCGATATCTGAGGCCCACATCCCCACTCTGATCACTCAGACCGCATTCACTCCGCCGCTAAACGTGCTTCGAGATCATTGCACGATAAGCGTTCTTAGGGCTGCAGCAGATAAATGTCTGCGTCTTTCCTACACTTGATCACTCTACCTGGTTTTCGACCATCCTGGGCTGAGCCTTTCCCTCGTTCAGCGGGCTTCAATTGTAACTGCCGAAATGTCTTCCAAGTTGCAAGAGCTCAAGGCGGCCGCTTCTGAGAAGAAGGCAGACGCACGCCATGCTTTCACCAGCTGGGCGGCCTTCAAGGAGTGGGTCCAGGTCCGGGATACAGCTCTCGACGAGCATGGTCATGCCAAGGTAGAGATGCCAGCGAAGCGTACCTAGTAGACGACCCGCGCTAAGACATGAAGCCAGGCTGGTCCAACTTGGTCCAACGAGGATTTAGATCCCACGCCTCCAGAAAAGCGAACGTGGTCATGGTACAACTATGTTGTATTCTACTTTGCTTTGTCGTTTGGCAATTGGTAGGCTGAAAACACAGACATTATGTCAGGTCCTTCTAGTTCTGACCTGTAAATTTTAGGACCCTAGGGTCGACCATGATTGGCATAGGACTGAACGCCTGGCAAGCGATTGTGGTTATCTTTGTCTCACAACTGATCAGTTCAATTGCCATGTTTTTCAACTCTAGGGCTGCCAGTGTTTATCACATTGGTTATCCTGTCGTTGCAAGATCTGTCTTTGGCATGTGGGGTTCATACTACTTTGTTGGAGCTCGCGCTGTGCTTGCGATTGTATGGTAAGCGCTACTTGATCGATGCCGAGCACATTTGCGCAAAGAACTGACTTATTCTACAGGTACGGTGTGCAGCGTATGTCACAGATAGATCGAGATTCAACTTCGAAGCACTAACAAAATCTAGTGTTTTCTGGAGCCTCCTTGGTCTCAAACATGCTCCGCGCAGTCTTTGGACATTACTATACGGACATACCCAACCACATCCCGGCATCGATGGGCATTACCTCCGCAGGAATGCTTTCCTTTTTCCTGTTCTGGCTTCTTCACTTGCCTTTGACCTTCTTTAGACCTTACCAGCTCACAAAGTTCTTCTGGTTCAAGACGATAGTGATGATTCCTGCTGTCTGGGGTCTTTTCATCTTCTGCATGGTCAACACAAAAGGTAGAGTCGGTCTTGGGCACCTTGCACCTTCTGGCACATCTGGAGGGTGGTTCTGGATGTACGCAATTAACTCGGGCATGGGTAACACGGCCACTCTGATCACGAACCAGCCGGATATTGCAAGATGGAGTAAGACAAAGACAGGTGCCATGTGGAGTCAGCTGATCTCGAATCCGATCGCTGTCACACTATCTGCATCTCTTGGAATCCTGGCTACCGCAGCCATTAACAATGCCTGGGGAACAGAGCTCTGGAACCAATGGGACATGATTGATGCTATCATGACACGATACTGGACGCCTGGTTCACGTTTTGCTTGCTTCTTGTGTGCCGCTTGCTGGACAATTAGTATCTTCGGAACCAATATTGCAGCAAAGTAAGCGTAGCTGGCATGACTATCCCAAGACCTTAAGCTAACCCGACAAAGCATGATTCCATTTGGCTCTGACTCGTCCATGCTGTTTCCAAGATATCTCAACATTCCTCGTGGACAGCTTCTTGTCGAGTTTCTCGCATTCGCAATTTGTCCTTGGAAGATTCTGGCCAGCGCTTCAGTGTTTACAACGTTCCTCTCGGGGTGTAAGTGCTTGTTGAAGGCATTCGTCTCAATGCTCGGCTACTGATAACGATACAGATGGGCTCTTCATGGCCTCGGTCGTCGCACTCATGGTTGCAGACTACTGGCTGCTTACCAAGGGTAACGTCTTCATTGCGCATTGCTACAACGGTGCCCGTTCAAACCCACACTATTACTATACCAAAGGTTGGAACATCCAGGCCGTCATCGCATACCTCTGCGGTATTGCACTGCCGTTCCCCGGGTTCGTTGGTTCACTCGGTGCTAATGTCAGTACCGCTGCTCTCGATCTTGGACACCTCGGCTGGATATTAAGTTTCTGCACTACATTCATCGTCTACTATCTCATCTGCCTGATCTGGCCGACCCAAAATCAAAAGCAGGTCAAGGAAATGGGCCTGGGCTGGGAGGTCATGGCTTACGCGGAGCTCGTTGCTCCAGATGGAACAAGCATACCTGAGAGTCTTGAGGGCCGACCTGAAAGTGACGCCGGCATCGTGCACGATGGAACTGCTGAGAAGGGTGCTGCTGTCAACGAGTACCGTCCCAAGTATGAGCTATGAGAGTTTGATATTGAGTGTTTGTCAAGAGCTAGGACTTGTAGCACTAATATAAAAGATTTGTCGATCCGTCGAGTTCCTGGAGCATACACGTGTGGTTCATCGTTTCAATTATTCCGATGTCTGCAGGATCCTGGGTGATGCAGGTACAGCCTTACAATATCATTCTAGGCACCGCTAATCCGAGCCGTCGTGAAGATCATCACGGAGATTACCCTAAGATGTGCCTCCTTGCATCTGCGTGTTGATAGTCATTTGGGATATGAAGCTTACTACCGATCGAATACATCTAGAGATTGAGCACCATTTCAACTGCACGTCGCTACGTCTTCGTCGTCGACTCCGGACAAACGGAAACTTCCCCATCGACAGCCTACTGGTATGCAAGCATCCAGACCACCCAACCAAAACTGGAGAACACACTACCTGTAGCCGTCACTCTTCTACAATCATACCAACCAACGAACGCCATACCATCATGAATATATAGCGGCTAAACACAAAACCACGTTCAGCGGTGGCGTCCATATTCTCACGGCTATATCAGAACCGCCTAAATGGAACCAGCACGCCACACCACGCAATATAGCCACTGTGGAATTATCCCCAAGGTCAGACCAAATCAAAGCCAAACCAAAAACGACTCGAAAGTGGTTTGAACAAATTCACTGTACACCAAACCAAACCAATTTAGCCACCAATAAGCGAAGTTGACGCTAAACCACAAACTGCAAGGACGTCTTTCGGAAGGATTGCTAGTACAGAGCACTCACCTGACTCGAAAAACGACCGTTCCTCTGTCTGCCCAATAACAAGTCTTCATACCCAAGGATAAAATCAAAATAGGTTTAGTTGGCACGCAAGTTCTAGGTTCACGGGTTCCTCGTAAAAGTGCGGGGGTGCGGGATTGCAATTGCGGGTGAAGGAGGAAAGTCTGGGGACAAGCGTATACACCGTTCTGAACACCTGATTGGTGGAATTTGAGAAACCTTTGCGAAGGATGGGACTTGTTTTCTTGGTCACTGGTGTACCCTTGTTCTTGGCTTTGCCATGTGACTCCAGTGGTGTTGGTTCTCTCTATTTTACCATGCTTTGGGCATGTTGGACCAATGGGTAAAATGAGTCTTGCTTGGCGTAGACGGGGAGGAGCGGAGCTGGTTCATGTAGGTGAAGGGGGGGTGTCCAGCGGTTGCAAGCACCATAGGCTATGATGGTTCTCCGGGAGATCAGCGTTGGTTTCCCCATGGGCACGAGGGTCGTTGTCTTGGATGCCCCTCGCTTGGGTCTATTGCATAGTGCGTGAGGGTTGCATGGGCCGGGTCGCGGAGAATGATCGTGGGGTTGCAGATAATAGCCAGCCTAGCCCTGCCGGCTAATAGATGGATGTCGAGACATGGCGTGGTGGATATATAAGGTGAGGTGGTGATCGTCCTTGCAGCCATTCAGCTTTCTTCGATCTTCCAAGAGATAGCGACTTCACTCAGTTTCTCTTTCTACTTTTACACCTATCATATCTCTTGTCTCTGACAGGGGCTTTGGGAAACAACCATGTCTCACCTTGAGATTGACGACTCTCTCAAGTTCGGCACGCAGCAGGTCGAGGAGGTCCTGGGCAAGGATGCCATCCAGGGAGCCAAAAACGCATCAGATGGCGAACACACCGAGACTCTGCGTGAGGCTCTGAGGAAGCACTGGCCGGCTATTCTATGGTCGATGGGCATGTCTATGTCTGTGGTCATGGAAGGTTACGACACCATTCTGATGGGCAGCTTCTTTGCATATCCATCTTTTGCAAGGAAGTACGGCGACTACTACGGCCCTGAGAAAGGGTGGCAGGTATCGAGTCCCTGGCAAAGCGCTCTGAGGTATGAGGTTGTGCGCACTGTAGATTTTGATGCGATTTTGACCATGCCACAGTAACGCGAGTAACATTGGTATCTTCCCTGGCATCTTTCTCAATGGCTGGCTTGCCTCCAAGTATGGATATCGTCCAGTCATGATTGTGTCTCTGTTCTTCCTCAACGCCTTCATCTTCATCACCTTTTTCGCGCCAAATGCTGCAGTCCTCGTTGTCGGGCAGGTATGCAACTCCAAAACTTTGCACTCATCGTACAGACATTAATGTTGATGCAGATCATGTGTGGTTTCTCATGGGGTGTTTTCGCAACCATCGGTCCCGCTTACGCCAGTGAAATCGTGCCGCTTTCCCTTCGTGGTTACCTTACTTCCTACGTCAACCTCTGCTGGGCTATTGGACAATTCATCGCCGCGGGAGTACTCGAAGGTCTAGTCGGTCGGATCGACCAATGGGGCTATCGTATCCCATTTGCGGTCCAGTGGGCATGGCCAGTCCCGCTCATGGTTCTCTGTTGGTTCGCCCCCGAATCTCCTTGGTACATGGTGCGCAATGACCGCCTCGAGGAAGCCCGCAGGATCCTCAAGCGCACTTCCTCTGGCGTTCCTGACGAGAACCTTGATGGCACCTTGGCACAAATGGTACACACGACAAAGATCGAAGAGAGAGTAGAAGCATCGTCAGGATCATACGCACAGTGCTTCAGAGGCACTGATCGCCACAGGACCGAAATCTGCTGTGTCGTCTTTGTCGGTCAGCTCATGTCAGGATCGTGTCTCGCGTACTCGCCAACATACTGTAAGCTCTTCTCACTCCATCCACCACAAGTCCAAGCACAGAAGGCTAACATTTTTCTATCCAGTCTTCCAACAAGCAGGCATCGACCCCAGCATTTCTTACAAAATCGGACTTGGTGGCACTGGCGTCGCCTTCTGCGGTACAATCGCCTCCTGGTTCCTCCTCGCCCGCATTGGCCGCCGTAAAATCTATGGCGGCGGGATGGCCCTTCTATGTTCAATTCTCCTGGTAATTGGCATTGTCTCCGCAGCTTCCTCAAGCACAAACTCCAAATGGGTTGCTGGTGGCCTCTGTGTCCTCTGGCTATTCGTCTACTCCCTCACCGTCGGGCCCGTTGCATACACCATTGTCAGTGAAACATCTGCCGTTCGTCTCCGCACGAAGACGGTTTGTCTGGCCAGAAACTCGTACTGTATCATGAACATCGTGTATGCGACGCTGGAATCCTATTTCATGAACCCGACCGAGTGGAATCTCAAGGGCAAGACTGCCTTCTTCTGGTTCGCGACTAGTCTGATTATTACTGTGTGGTCGTATTTCAGACTGCCCGAGGCTATGGGAAGGACGTACGAGGAGCTGGACTTGCTGTTCAGCAATGGGGTCAGTGCCAGGAAGTTTAGCAACTACGAGATTGACGCGTATGCTGGCTCTGATGGCAGCAATGTTGAGATCATGGAGAAGCAGTAGCTTTTGTCGGATGTTATTTTCTGTAGTCAGTCAACGATATCGTGGGAGCGTATGACTTCCTCATTATGACCCATGCGGAAGAATGGTCTAATTTCTGAATTGTAGCGATTTATACCTTAATCGCCTAGTTCTCTTGTATCGAATCCAGGTGCAGCATGTCTAGAACCAAAAAGGTGCAGCGTATGGTGCCATCTAGACGATGTTCCTGTCAACTCCGGGGCGTGGTCATGATATACCGGATCTATGCCGCCTCCATTTTACTGTGCAATGATTCTGAAGACTCACGTCTTTCTACTGTCTCAAGTACCAATAGGAGGATTATACCTCAACCTAGATCGAATCAAACAAAACCTTGACCCGCTGAGACTCCTTCGCTTCATGTAGAAAGGTACTCTTGACGCTTTTTGGCCAAGTCCTCCGGAACATGGTTTCTTGGGTGTCTACTGGGCCCAAATCATAGCTGTTGCCAGACCTAGTCGTTCGAGTCAGTGAACTTTGTTCATCCTTGCAAGTCCCTGACATGCTCTTCTGGACAAGATGATCCATGGGCTCCATACCATATTCGTCCACTTAGAGCAGCCTTCGAAGCTGCAACTGTGGACAAGGTTTCCGCTCGCAGCATGACATTGAAGAACAGCCCTACATCAAAGAGTAGCCCTGATCTACGAATAGAAGTAAGCTCAGCCTTGTGCCTGCTATTCGCTTCTTCGCTTCGCCGAATTCAATGTACCACTGTATCGTACCCTGGCACGCCTGTCACGAAAAGTGTCGTCTCGGCGAAGGGCTCGCCCTATCGCTGCCTATCGCCAGAACATATGCCAAAACGCCACAGCCGCAGAAACGTACTTCTGCAGCGTCCCGGACATCAGACCTATCGCAGCTGCGCATATGCCCTCACGAGTAAGCACGTCACACCTTTTTCGCAGCCGAAAACATGTCAAAGGTGGAATGTTCAATCCATCAGCTCCTCTATCTGGCTACCAGTCGAACAATAGCGCTTGAAACAATAAACACCCTTCCGCTTATAGACGCCCGCATCTATTCAAGCGGTCGGTTTCTCGTAATTGGCACATGAATCCTTCCCGTGTCTCTGTTTTCCCCATGATGGCGCGACAGCTATTGCATGTTCTGCTTGCCAAAGTGCGTCCAGTCAAGCGCACTTCTTCTAATCATATATCCCCTAGCCTTGCGCGTTCTCGCTTGAGCTAGTCAAGCCCCTTTCTTCTAATCACATCTTCTCATCCGTTTAACTCCCTTGGTCTTGGTGGATGTCGCACGAGCAAATGCTGTCGCATCTTCGATGCTGAGGTTTCCTCATCTCGATGATGGCTCATCCCGCTCTGAAGCTGGGATGAGGTAGCGGAGCAAGATGTTCGACTCCAGGTCGCCCAGCCCGCCTCGCTCTGCCATTATTGTTCTTAGACCCCGCACGTGGATAACCATGGATTGGCAGCTGCCTTGGATTATCTGCTGTGTTGTTAGAGATTTCGATTCTTTAGGTATGATGGTTGTAGAGTTTGCGAAACACCTGGAAATATAGCGGATCAGAACTTACAGAATGGTAGACGGCTGCGCATACGGCGGCTATGGTGTCTTCGCTGCGCCTTTCGATCGGATCCAATAATCTAGCTCTGATACCCTTGATGACCTTCGTAGAGGCCTCGATGGAAGATCCGCTAGTCGAGAGGATGTCGATGGGTAAAGGAGGCAGACCTAGCCATGTCCGCATCGCCCCTGCGATTTCTGGAAAGGTCGTGAGTTCGTGGAAAGCAGGTTCCTGGAGGAGGAGCTGGAGGCTCATAAAGTCGATAGTGTCTGTATTTGTGGAATATGTTTGCACTGCAAAACATCTGTCAGCTGTCCGATATTATTGTGATAGGAGTAGAAGCACAGCGAGGAAACGAATGAAGAGAGAATGCAAAAGAATGGTAAAGTAAAGCGTTGACGGATGTCCACGGTCCACCTACTCCGTCTATTGAAGTCACGGTTCTTATCGACCATGCTATCAGTCCGGGACAGACTTTGCGTTGGCCTTAGTCCGAGAACTGGCTGCATCATGAAGGAAGGGGTTGGAGCGATGGAGCAGTCGTCCTCAGGGAACACAGCAGGCAGTGAAGCACTTGTGCAATTGGAGTGATTGGAGTCGACAGAGTTGGCCCGATGACACTGATGCTGGATATTGGGCCGAGTGATTGTATCTATCGACTTGCGTGAGGCCAGAGAGCTTTCCGACTTCGAGCACTTGCCAGAGTTGTTTCTGGGTCGACGGCGTGAAAGTCCTATATCTCGCATTACATGTTGTTTGATGCGACGACGAGTAGAGCCATCAATGCAAGGCTCCTCAGCAAGATGGTTCACAAAGAGAAGCTCGTGTGGCATCGGCATGGTATATCTTTTCTTTCTGTGACGAAGGAAAGAGAGTCCTGAAGGCTAAGATTATCTTTGCTGTGTCCGATATGTCCTGTGTTGTGAGGCTGTTTCACAGTCATACGCACCCACAGGCATCCATGGCTACAGTATATAATGGATCTGGCGATGAGGCTCAAACAAACTCTCATGCATGGCGCTTGAAGATCAAGGGTACCTACTACACACGCTTCTTCCCACCTACCTTACCACACTTACTCACTCACTCCCCGCACGTATGAGATAAGTCGACCCGCGTCTTCGCCACCAATTCTCCAGTGGTAACGCGAGAGCCGAGAGCCCGGCGGACTCGGCGAGCTCCATCTTCAGCTTCTGACAATATAGCAGACCAGGCGCTAGGAGTTGTAGGTTTCGTGCGTAACGGAAGGTAGAAGGAGCGCGCGCGTAGCGCCTATCTGCTCTGACCGCTTAGAAAGCACGTGGGACAAGGTACCTGGTCCTGCCAGAAATGACGACCTGGAACGTCGTTGGATCTGGAGCCTAAGCAATAGAATCGGCCATCTGCGATGAAGACGACCGGGTACGAGGCTCGAACCCTGTTCCACGTTTACCGGGAACGATGATTTTTCAGATGTGATTAGCCGCAGCCAATGGTATATCGAGCTTGGGCAAATTCAAACAAATGTAGGACATCCGACATGCTAACTGAGGGAGAGGTAGGGCGTCCGCGACCCGTCGTTGGCCAAGAGAAGGAATAGGGAAAAGGTAAGCTGATGTCATGATCATGTTGGCCCACGTTGATGCACGACAGGGATATCAGTACAAAAATAACGAAAGGAGCATATGATGAACAACCCGCTGTCAGTGACGCGCAGCGTGCGTAAGAGAATGATTCTACTTCCTCCAGATAGGGCTGAGCTTAGGCAGTCTATCCCTTAACGTATATGGAGGGTCGATAAGCTTATAGAGCACAGTGTTCATACCACTCTCCGCAGGATTTCATCACTGTGTATTTCTATCCTAGTGAAAAGTTTGAAAACTTCGGCAGTTGAAACAATGTTCGGAGGAGGTTCGTTTGTCCGAGCCAAGAATCAGGCCTCCCGATCTACTCGAACTCGGTGGCCTCTTGTCCTCACTGTTATGTCGAAATATGCAAGCTGTGCAGAGGATATTCTCCGTTGCATGACAATTCATCAACGAAGGAGAAAAAGTTCAAGGCCCTTCCTGCCATTTCAGGCAGGTGTTGAAGCAGTTCCGCCGACCTGCTCAAACGCGAACTCTGTTTAACCTTGTCTGCCGTCCTTAGCCTCCCCGTAACCTTCATTACCTTCATCTTTTTGCCTGTATTTGTCACCCTTGGTAAAGTCATGGCTAGTAGAGTTGTTGAAAAAGAAAGTAGTATATCTGATTGTCTGAAAGTCTCACCCATTTGCCCAATTCAGCTTCACTGCATTCAATCCTCGCTTGGCATGCCCCCAGAAACATCTCTCGAAGGAATCAACAAATTGATGGTAGAGAAGTCGTCGGATGCGCAGAGTAGACTAACGGACGCACCGCCTTGATAGCCTACCATGACCATGTCATCCTTTCGTCGCCTTACCCGTCTGCAAGCGCCTCCACCGCCTTACCCGTCGGCCATACGCCGACACCTTTTACCCCTGTCAAGGTAGATGCCGTATTATGCTGCCAATTCTAAGATGCAGAGATTTGCTTCAGCTTAGCTACCACACTCTGCATTCGTAAAGGTCATCATCGAGGCGCCCAGCTGCTTGGGTTCATGACTTCTGGATTGTTTTGCAGCGCACAACGCTTCTGTCGCATCAGCCTCCCCATTTGGTATCCCGGATGACAATGTGATCACAGAGATCCGGTCTATCCCTCTTTACGCTTGCTGCGGCGCTAGAGGTACATCCCACTGCTCCATCTAAGCTCCCATAGCCTCCCTCGAATCCCATAGGTTCGTACTCGATATTCTGTCCAAAGCCATCACTGTTGTTGTGGATGACCAGAGCGGCGTTTTCTGTGCCTTGAGGTGGTGAGTAGAGGACGTTGGCGGTAACCTTATCAAAAGAGAAGATCTTGCGGTTGTTCACGATCTCCCTAGTCTTCTTGGGTACTTCACAGGGCTTGGAAAAGAGCTCTTTCTTTAACATGACCAGGACCTGAGGCTGGGACGCTAGCGCGGCTCTGAGCAGATTGAGAATGTTCTCATCATGAGCTTCACCCCCTTCCGCATCAGCCCAGACAAAGGCTTCGTTCACTTCGAAATCGTTCCAGGCAAAGACCTTGAGCGCCTTTAGCTTAATTTGACGAGCAGCATGCTTGAGAGCTGCAATGTGGATGCGACTCATCAGTCGTGTACCACGGAAGGAAGTGCTGCCCTGGAAGAAACGAGTGAAGATGACTGGAGGGTCGAAGGTGTAATTGTAACCATCCGCGGCGCATAGGTGTTCAAGCAAGAAAAGCTCGTTGAGTATCTGATGAAGGGCAGTCTGGAAAAGCACTTCAAGCGACAAAAGGACCGCTTCCCCTTTGTAAGTGTTGTAGAGGTATTGGTTGTGCATATAGGCGGGTAGATCATGTTGCGCGAAGATAGCACGATCGAGAAAGAACATTGCTGTGCTGAGATTCATGGCGCGGTCCTCCATTTCTATACTGCCTGCTGGAAGGCAGTGGTCCTTGGTAAGGTGGTAGATCATGAATCGACGTAGATGAAAGTCATATTCTTCTCGCTTGACCTCGTCTTGCTTCTCAGCACTTGTGATCAATGCTGGTGGGTTTGGTACTCCTACAACAGCACAATCCAGAGGACTGGCAAGCTCTGCCATGACTTGATCGTCTCGGAAATCCTGCTGGACTTGAAGGCTGAAGATGACTTTCCTCGCCATCTGCACTTCTTCTGCCATTCCAAGGTGCGCAACCTTGTGTTTCCCAAGAAAGCTCAGTCTGTTTTGATACTGCGGCTCGACGAAATAGTGATCTCCGTGGATAGTAGCATCATCCACGATGGGAGTCACAAACGTGTGCAGCGCACCCTCCATGTTTGTGATCTTGTCTGGAATAAGGATCGGTGGACGTGTCTTCGGCTGGCACCCCTTCTTCAGTCGCTTTTTCTCCATGCGTTCGAACTGCGAAAACTTGTACTCCATGGTCTGAAACTTTGCTCCATTGGCCGCCCTGTCTTGCTTTTCGCGCATGAGATGAGAAATAATTCCACGAGGCACAAACTGGCTATGCACTATCCAAGGTGGCTGTGTGGAGTGGTAGTTTTTCAAGTACCAAACCCGAGGAAGTTTCTCGTTCTCTGGAACGAGAGTGGACACGATACCTGAAGAATGTGTAGTGGACAGAGTTATCTCCGGAGACCGCAAAGCAGGCTCAGCAAGCTCTGGCTGAGCGTCCACAGAGGGGAGTAAGTCTGGCAGATTGAGGGTCGCTTGTGAAATGATTGCATTTTCCTGTTCAGTTTCGAGAGCCGCTTTGTTTGAGGAGTCATGGCCGATCACACGATGTGATTCGACACTTGGTTCGATGTCTGTGGTGTCAGCGGCTTCGATGCCATCGCCTTGGCGAGTCCTTTTTGGTGAAGATGGAGCGGTCTCAGGGTCGCTCAGATCCACGGCTTCTGGACCTCGTTTGTGATTGAGAAATGGATGCGAGTCAATATCAGTCGCGGAGATCGTCGCTATTTCAGGCTCTCCTGATCGAGGTGATGCCATGATCGAACGTGTTCAGAAGATAGAGCGTTGTAGGCTGACCAGTGTTTGGGCCCTGGAAGATCTGCCTGTGAAGCTTGAGACTGTAGTTAAGGAGATACGGACCAAATAAGCTCGTCTTTGAGCTTGAAGGAGCGGGGTGAGGTAGAGATAGTCAGAAGAGTGAGACGATAATGCAGGGACCGGAGGACGACCTTTCAATGAAGGATTGAGTACTTGACGTTTGAGACGTCAGATGAGGAGTAAGAAGAAATCGGGGTCGCAACGCGTTGAAGGGCAACGGAGCGAGGCTGATGTCAATCCGCAGAGGCAGATAGCTCCGCGTGAGGGGAAGAGATGAGTAGAAAGGCGAGACAAGTATGAGGCCATACTGACGAAGTAAAGGCAAGATAGAAAAGGGTGAGAGAGTATTTGCGATGTGTGGAGTAGCAAGGAACGTGATGAGATCGACCCGTGGATTAGAGACGATGACGCCGAAAGGGCGGACAAAGTAGGTGAAGATAAAGTAGCAATATGGTGACGTCTTGATGAGAAATTTACCAATCGCGCTCTGATTTGATGGTCATATGTCTAGCTTCACATGAGCTACCAACCAAGAACCAAGCCAGATGATGGAGGTAGCAGACACTTAAAATGAGAAGTGAACTCCAGAAGTGGACGGAGCCGACGATTTATTGGGATATAGCGAGGTCTAAATGTGACCTCAACCCAATTGAAATGTCCGACGAGAGTATTAGGCTGAGAGGCTGAGGACATTGATGTGTAATGGCGCTCTCTTCCCCGAGTGGTCAATGTCTCGCTCCCATGGGACAATGAGTCGTTGTCGGAGTGCCTCGAGGACGTCCTGCTGTGTGGTATATGGTTGTCCGTCCGTAGCCGATTTCCTCCTTGCAATCTCGCAAGCTTCCAAGTCTCAAGTTGATCATTGCAAGAATGGATAAGTGACTTCACCTTCTCTTCTTGCCAATAACCTTTGTGAAACCGTCGTCGTCAATCTCTGGCTCGGGCTTCTCTCTAGGCACCAGAGCAGGAGCTTCATCCATGTCGACATCGTCATCGTCGTCGTCATCCTCGCTGTCATCTTGCATCTCTTGACCGTCCTCTCCAATGGTTTGGGAGACAACATTGACATTCGCGACGGCGTTTCCACCTCTTGCAGCCCATCTTGCCTTGACCGCCTCGACACCTGCAAAGCTACCCTCCTCAAAGATCTCCTTTCTGATCTTCATAATCTCTTCCGCCACAGGAACCTCGGTCTCATCCTCGACATTGACATCGAACTCGTCCTGCATGACCTGCAGCAGAACGGTTTCGAGGTCGAGTTGATCAGTGTCAGGGCGCTCATCAAATAGTTCGGAGATGGCGCCAGCGAACCAGTCGCGCTTGTCAGAACCATTTGGTCCACCCCAGTTGTTTTGCACAGCGAGAGCGAGAGCCGGCCAGAGGGAGATTGTGTACCAGATGCCAAAGTCAAATTGCTGGTTTGCGTCTTTGGCGGATTAGTATTAGGAAGAAGTGGACCAAGAGACCATTGCTTACCTGCGGAAGCCATGGTGACGATGTCAGAGATTACAGGACAGAAACTCAATTGATATGAAGGAAGATAGAAAGTGTGGTCATACAACAAATAGCTGTATAGAAATGATGGCATGTATCAAGGGTCTTCTTCATAAATTTCCAAGGCCATGCCGATCAAAGTCTGTGCACTCGGTCTCCCCACGTTTCTTGGCGGGCCGACGCGGGAGCGTGACGTCAGCACGCTCGCTCCAGCTCAATTCGGCCGTTGCGGTCGCGGTAAATGTGATGAGATGCAACCTTTATTAGTCAATAATTGATCAATTGCCCTCTATTTCCTACAGTAGAGCGGCCACATTCCCATCTAGACTCTTCTGTTGATTCCAACTTCCTTGCTTCTTCGCCTTTCTCCTCCGCACCTATATCAGCGAGTCATATCAAAAGGGCTGTGATGGAAAGTAAACACTAAATGCGCCACACCTCTCCACCCCTGTCTTTTGCTCCTACTACCCTACTCTGTCCTGCAGTCGTATAGCATAGCACATCATGGTCCTCAGTACCATTGGCGTCGCCGCGGACGTGACTCCCTCTGTCATTGAGACCTTCTTCTCCCATGTATGTCCCAGTCCCGTGTTCTGACCCCTTTCAAAATGTATACTGAGACCATGTCCAGTACATCAATCGCAAACCTTTGCGTAAAAAGCCTACCGCCCATATCTCCTATCACGAAGGCTTACGGCTGATTCGTCAATTCCTAAATTATGCTTCTCAACATACTGTCGAGGATGTTCAGGCCTTCACCGCTCAATGGGTACCTTGTCCAACCTGGGTTGCAATGGAGGAAGTCACGATTCCTGCCTCCTATATTACGCGTTCTGCCGACCTCATCGAGTCGCAGCTCGGTCCTCATGGCATCGAAGTAGTTGGTGGCAAGGAATGGTGGCAATGGCGGCGACCCGAGATTCCACTCAAGGCCGAGTGGATTGAAATGAAGAGCGATGCACATGAGCGCAAGGCACAGGGCAAGACCAAGGGCGACAGGATCATTCTTTATGTCCACGGTGGTGCCTACTACTTTGGGTCTACTGGCGAGCACCGCTACCAGATGCAAAGGCACGCACGAAAGCTCAAAGCCCGACTGCTCGCACCCAAATACAGACTCGCACCGCAGTTTCCTTTTCCCTGCGGTCTACATGATTGCATTGCTACCTATCTGTATCTGATCCAAGACCACGACCCGAGTACCATCATCCTGGGTGGTGACTCCGCCGGAGGTGGTATGGTCATTGCAATGCTCGTCACTCTACGCGACCAGAACATTCCACTACCTGCTGGTGCCATTCTCCTCAGCCCTTGGGTCGACCTTACCCACAGTTTCCCAAGCGTTGCTGGAAATGGAGACTTTGACTACATTCCTCCCATGGGGTTCCACCATAAACCATCCATGGTGTGGCCACCACCGAATGCTGCCGATCTTGAAAGCCTAAAGAATGGCGGAGAAGGCATTGTTGATTCTTCCAGACCGTCAGATTCTAGTGATAGGAAGGGAAAGAAGAAACAGGATCCTGCAGATGTAGACGCAGCGCGAGGCTATTCTGCCACAAAGACGTCCTCTGAGGAGCCTCCGCTGTCTGATGACAGTCGTGTGCCAAAGCCTGGCCAGAACTTGTCTATTGATCTTGACGGAAAGCGAATTGAGATACAAGATCAAATTCAGATGTATGCTGCAAATCATCTATTGGCACATCCGCTGGTGTCGCCGGTCATGCAACCTTCCTTGGGTGGTCTTCCTCCATTGCTCATACAAGTTGGCGGTGGTGAATTATTGCACGATGAACAAGTCTACCTCGCACACAAGGCTGCCAATCCCGCAAAGTATCCTCCCCCTGATGCCGTTACCCGTGAATGGGACCCTGAGAACAAGATCCTTCACAAATACGGACCAACAAAAGTACAATTGCAAGTCTGGGACGATCTTTGTCATGTCGCTCATACCTTGTCCTTCACCCGTCCAGCCAAATACATGTACAGGGGTGTTGCCCAGTTCAGCGCCTGGGCTCTAGCGCATGCTCAGGACAAGCCAATGACCATCTTGGACGATGACGATATCTCCATCATCTCCACCGACTCGTCCAGCGAGAAGGAGGAAAAGGATACCATCACCAATGTTGATGGCGTAGCAGAACCGCGCTCAGTGAACAGTGTTCAAATGCGCGCCCACACTGTCTCTACTTCAGATGGTGCTGTCGGTAAAGCAGGTGATCCTCTTCCTCCCTTTGTAGAACACATGATTCGTCAACGAGTCGACCGTCATGGCTTCCTCTACCCTTTGCCGTCGGCATCCGAAGTGCCTTGTCTTCAGGTTGATCGCAACAGTATCGGTGTCATCAAGCCAGGGCCAGTCCGGAAATGGATAAGCAAAAAGTCAGAGTGGGACACGCGTTTTGCCAAAGAGAAGCGTCGCGTCCAGAAAACACGCCTCAAGGAAATGGCCACCGGCTACGATGAGTTTCCTGGTGAGACACCACCTCCTACCGCGCTGGCAGGCAGGCGTCAAAAGGGCATGGAGATACAGAAGCAAAGGCAAGGCAAGAGTTGGGCAATGGCCATGTGGAGTGGCTGGGGCAGCAAGCACGACGAGAGCACTATCGAACGTAAGAAGAAATTCGGCAGACGGCCTACTCAGTCTGTCATTCTGCCTGAGGCTGGGACTGGTGTTGCAGCGACGCAGAATCCAGACGAGGTGATTGCAAAGGCAGAGGGGAACGGAGAGCTTGCATCCGGAACGGTAGCCACAGAGGAGAAGCCTCCTGCGACGTTTGCCTCCCGCACGTTTGATGAGAAAGGAACTGCAGGTGCAGCGGGAGTAGGCGTTGCTGCTGGTGCTGCCGCAGGAGTAGGCGTTCTTACTGCCCACGAGTCCGAGAAGGTCGAAGGAAGCAAGAACACTTACCTCAGCGCTAACAACGCCCGTCCTCACAACGGCGCCGTGGCTTACCCTTTTAAACTTCGCAATATGCCTGGTGCTAGTGTCAGCACGGCTACGTTGGACTCTAGCAGAGATCATATCAGACCTATGGGTGGTGTAGGTGGCAGTGATGACACAGACGCTGCCAGCAGTAGACTCAGGAGTGGAAGCCGGAGCAGAGAGCATTCGCCACCCGGTGGCTGGATTGATGGCACCAACGATGGACGCAATGGTGGTGGTAGCGAGATCGGAGACCACGACTGGATTATGGGCGAGAGAAGTAAAGGGAAGAAGCGGGAAAGCAATGAGGCCGGTGACCGCGAGGTTAAGAATGAAGCAGCTGCAGGCGCTATAGCAGCAACAGCAGGCTCTGCAGGTCTTTCCTCCTCGCAAAGCCACAACCAAACCGAGCCATCGGCTTCAAAGGCTCACGCAGAAGATGCCTCTTCCCCCGCTGTGGACAAAAACGGTGAGATTGGAGGTCATGACTGGATTATGGGGAAGAAGGGCAAAGGGAAAGAAAAGGAAGCGGTCGAGAACGGCAGCCGAGACATCAGAAATGGAGATGCTGGCCTAAATGCAGGTACAGCAGCAGCGACAGCAGGATTCGCAGGTCATTCCTCATCGCAGAAACAAAATTACAGCGAGGCCTCAGCTTCAAAGGCCCACGCCGGAAATACCTCTTCTCCTAGTCCAGACCAGAGCCATGAAATCGGAAGCCACGACTGGATTATGGCCGGCAGACAACGAACATCCCAGGACAAACAGAAAGCTGATGCAGCAGCTGTCTCGAACGGTGGAGCAAGTAATGGCCACCATGCAGAAGAAGCTTCTGAAAGCGGAAAAGTCGTTCAAGGCGGGGAGGTGGTGTCTGCGGCTCGGCCACCACTGAACACTTTTGTCACGGCTAGGGAAAGTCTCTAGACTCTCTCGACTTGTCTCAGTGAGGCCATTTGATTCCTTATACTCTCGTTGCGCCGCTGGGCTATGCGAGCTTGGGTGCTTGTTCGAGGTCATTATTGTGAAGACGGGGGGATGTGTAATCAGCAACGAACCCATTAAAGAAGAAGAAAGAAATTGCATGAAGTGGTATACAGCGGGGATGGTAAAGAGGAGGATGGGGCATCGAGTTTCACTTCTTTCTGCTTGCTTGCATACTCGTCTTGTGCCCACGAGCGAGCGAGCGAGATGTTTGTTGTTTTGTGTGTGGTTTGATCGATGATATCCCTTGGTGAAACGCTTTTGCTACTCCGTCTTCTTTTCTTTTTGTTTGCTCCGTCTAGCTACTATCTTGTGTTCTTGTCGCCTGTGGTATCACTGCTGTGGCGCTGCTATCGTTGTAGTCTTAGGACAATGCATGTAGTATTACTAACGCTTTGTAGGATCTTGTAGGTTATCCTTAAGTACTAATACTCTTCTACCTTTCGTGCATTCTACGATTTGGCAAAGCTGGATGTTTAGTCCGTTCATGGATGCTACTTTCTTTGGACGCTACTTTTTCCCTATAAAGTCTTGCTCCTGCTACACACGGCTCAGCCTCTAGAGCATCTGTTGAAGACTTGACGGAGTCTTGGTAGCGGTAGCTAGCGCGAGTTTGCACAAGGGACGAGACATGCTCATCACATCTTGGGGAGCAATTTTGGTGAGGGAGTATAAAAGCCACGAATGCACGCTACACTATGCTACACCCTCAATCCCTCGATTCGTCCATCCATTGAACTGTCCTTGCTCCCTCCATGCCCACTCCATGTTTCCTACCGACCACCACGCCAGCGAGACCTATATCGACAAAAATCCATCACCCATCTCATCTCGTAGTCCTACGGCCCCAAAGGAGAAGAAGAAAATGGGACAGGAGGGATAGCAAGCGAGTATTGCGTATCAGGCAAGATCTCCCTCGCCGGTCTGAAATGCCATGAATATTCCTCTTCCTCGTCTACTCCCTCTCTTCGCTCGTCACCTCCTTCTTCTCGAGCATGCACTCCCTGTTCTCTATGACTTTGTGGCTCTCCCTTCCCCTGAAGAACTTGCTCCTGAACTGGTAGATCGGCTTCAAGCTCATCGTCATTCAATAAATCTCCATCATCCTCCGACTCGTCTGAATCCGGTATCGCGAGGACTGGTCGTTTACCTCTCGCCTTGTCTGAGCTGATGGGTTGTTGGATCCGCGCTTTTAGGCCTGGTACTTCCCACGGCGGGCAGCTGAGGCGCGCCATGTTGTTCCTAGGTGTGCTTTCATCATCTGCCTGGAATGTTGCAAGCGGCGATATTGGCTTCCGCGGCAGCGGGACATGATCTTTGATGTGGGGACGAATGTGGGGAAGGTCAAAGTGAGAATGGTCGGATGGAGGGGAGGTCATGGGCGCAGGAAGACTAGAAGACATGTCTTCGTCTGAGATGTTGGTGTATTCTTCTCTGGTATGACCAGGTGGTATGGGGAACGGTGAACTGGGTGGCAGCTCGGCGAGATCCATATCGTCATCAATATCGATATAGTCAGAGTCGTCGGCTGGATCGACTTGGTCGCTGAGATCGATATGCTCGATATTGGATCTGTTAAGTTGATCATCCGTGAGAACTGGCTCATCGATGTCAATATTTTCGTCTTCATCGCGGGCATACTCCTCACCGCCGTCGAGGTCGACTTCATCATGGCGTGATGCCTGAGGGGTCGAAAAGGGTAGTTCTTCAGGCTCCTGCTTAACCTGAGTTCGTTGCGTGCGGTGGGTCCTCCTGGCTTGCGAACGCCATGGTTGAGTGGGGTCGCCAACCGTGGAAACTTGACTTGGAGGTACATGGAGGGCATGCCCCGCTCGTGCGGTTGATGCAACATCGTTCAATGGTAGATATTCTACTCCAGCCATGTTCTTCTCTTGGAACTCACGACGCACAAGAGGCGGCGAGGAGGTGATATCGCGGATGATGTTCAGCGGAGCTTGGCTGCCGTTCCTTGGAGTCGGCGAACCAGATATGGTTGGAACCAAGGCATCAAAAGAGTCGGCTGTCAGATCGACAACGTCGACATTGTGAAAGCGCGGCCTGTGGTGAGATCGCTCTGGATGTTCCGGTGTGGCTGGTAATGATTCGCTTTTGACAGATACAGAACCGAGGGATAGACCATGACCGTCGAAGCCTTGAGGATTGCGATCTGCGTGCACAGAGGCAAAGCCTACTGGCTCGGGGTCAATCCAGTCAGCTTTCGCAACCAGGGTATTTCCGCCGGATGGTATCTGAGTGTCTAAGACAACATCGGGCTGACCAGTCCGTCTATGAAGCTGCAGTCTCTGAGTTTGATCGCAACGCGCAGCATCCCGCTCCAAGGCACTAGCAACGGTGTCATACTGCGTGAAGTCGTATGGTAGGGTGGCTTGATATTCTCCCTGTGTCAAGTCATTGTGTTCTTGATCATCATGACCATCGAGGGAATAAGTAATCTCTTGGGCAGAGGTGCCGAATTGACTATCCTGGATGGTCGATGGAATTCGCACGAGTCGACGAGGAGGTCTCATTGACGTGGCAGATGTAAAAGCTTGGGTGTCTTGGATAGGCTGGTCGTCAGACTGTAGAGTGGAAGATTGGTAGACTGCAGGGGTCTTCCTCGCAGGTATTTTGAAGAGCGGCGTTTTCCTGATGGACCAAGGCGAAAAAGAGTGTTGCTGTTTCGCTGGCGTTTCTTGGACCGGGCTTAAGGGTGCCCTCCTAGACGAGTCGGGAACATTGGTGCTGCGTTCGCTCAGCGGCGATTTCGAGGGCGACCTTTGAGGTTGTTGAGATTGGGTAGCGAAGACCAAAGCGCTCATTGGAGTGTTGGATGAGGGGATGGTGGAAGGGAAGACTTTCCGCGGTGTGCTCGGTTGTGCATTTGATAAAGTTGCTTTTGCCACGGGTTCATTTGACAGAGGAATCTCGGGGCTAGGACGTTGGCCAACCCTGACCATCGGACTGCTATCAACACATGCATTGACTACGGTCATGTTGGCGTCTTGTGATGCTGGCACGACGTCTTCCTCCTCGTCAGGTTCCTGTGCTTCGGACATTGCAACTTCTCTGTTCGTGTCATGTACATCTTCCTCTTCGGTTACAGTTGCTATGTGAAGCTCTTCATCACTCTCCTCGTTCTGAACATGACTGCTGAACGACGTTACATAACCCATCTGGGTCATGGTATTTTGACTCTTGCCAACGCCCGTGGTCCTTGTCGATGGAGGTGCCATCCTCCTCCTCTTCCTTTTAGGCTCGGGAATCTTGTAGTCATCATTTTCGTCTTCGTCCGTGTCCTCGATGTCGTCTGCGAGATTGACGGGGTCCGAATAAGGCCCATCGAACGACCATCGCTGGGTAAGAGTCGACTGTTTCTCTAGCTTTGGCGTTGATGCTGCAGGAAGCGATCGTCTTGCAGTCTTCCGTGCTGGGAACTTCTTCTGTCGTAGAGGTGCCTCTGAACGGTATACGGCCTCGCCATCATCGATGGTCACCTTCTTCGGAGCCATTCTCCACTCTTGAACATGGCCGGCTGCTCGATACTTAATGTTGCGCTGCAGAGATCAATCTAGACGCACGTTGGGACTGCTGGTCCTTTCTATTTCCCACTCTTTCGTTGCCTCGTCTGCTTCGATTACTGCTTCCGTGGTGGCGTTGGTCACCTTAGATGTACCTTCGGCTGCTTCGACTACTTCTGGCTGCCTCGAACGCGTCGTGGGTGACGCGATTCAATTTGTGAAAGGTCTTGGCATGCGTCACCTAAGGTACCTTACCCAACTCGGCCACCGCTCCACGTGATATCAGATTAGTTCGCTTTCACATCTCATGCCCAGCTGCTGTATGCTTGTGGCAAGCACATCATGGCCGCCAAATGAATGTCTCAGCTCGGAGTGGTAGAACTCATGTCGCAGTCTCCACACTGAACCGCATTTCTCGCCTAGATACCAACAGGAATGGCCGGCCCCAAAGGCAAGAGTAAAGCCCAGATCAAGGCCGAGGATCGCATAGCCGCTCTCGTCGGCTCGCGTACACGTGGTAATGCTACATCGCGGGGACGAAACGATGGAGTTCCCGACGTTTACCAGGAGATGCTCTCTGAAGCCGCAGATGCTGGTCCAAACGATCTTGACAGGAGACCGGCCAAAAGACAGCGATTGCAGAGTCCAGACTATTCTGCCAATGGAACCGAGAGCGAGAATGAGCTCTCAAAATTACCCCAGCAGACTATTGTAGATTCTGGGGAGTCCGAGGACGAAGGTATCGACTGGGAGGAAGTCGAATTCGATCAAGTTGAGCCGGCGGATCAGTCTTCAAAATCCACCAAAGAACCAGAACACGTTTTCCAAGATATTACCGTCGCAGAACAACCTCAGAAGACGTCTAAGAAAGCTACCCTCAAACGAAAGCCAATCACGAGTGTCGAGAAACTCTTGCGGTTGGCCGTTCATGAAGCCCACGTTCTCTTCCTCATCTTTCATGTGCACGTGAGAAACTCATGGTGTAATTTGGAATCTGTGCAAGTACGTCTCATACATTGATTCTAGTGCAATGTCAAGTGCTGATTGTGGTAATACTAGTCAAAATTGAAATCATTCTTGCCTCTCCAAACTGTGGGTCTGCTACATCCCAGAGAAGACCGCATCCAATTCAGTAGGTCCGAGGATTTAATCAACGGTCTGAAATTGGCCGTCGATCTATGGAGAAGCAGATTTCAAATCACAGAGTCAGGCATGAAAAGGTCACACTGGGCTAATTCCTCGGATGACATGAAACAGGTGAGCAATGATTCCTGCCTCTAGCCATGCAGTATGCTAAAGCTGTGATCAAGCAAATCAATTCGATATCCGACGGAATACCTTCGGTGGATAAAAAGGAGTTCATCAAACGTGCTGCCACCCTAGCAGGCTCTCAAGATATAGGCAACCAATTGTTTTGTGCCTTACTTCGGAGTGTGGGCCTGGAGGCCCGTCTAGTGTGCTCGCTCCAGCCACTTCCGTTTGGTGCCGCGGGAGCAAGACCTGCCACTCCGCTAAAGGGCAAGCCAGCGATATATGCAGATAATCGTAGTGATGATGCTACAAGCGCAGAAGAGGGTTCCGCGAACGGCTCCGCATCCGACACCAGTAACAAACCAATTGGACGAAGAAGAAGAATAGGCCAGCCAAAAATGGGTTATGGTGGTACTAGCATTCCGCTTCCTGCTTCTCCTGCAAGAAAGAAGCCAAAGCCGAGCTCGGTCAAAAGATTTGATTATCCCATCTTTTGGGTGGAGGTATTCAACTCTGCTTATCAAAGATGGGTACCAGTGGATCCCACAGTCACAGGTACTGTCAACAAGCCTGCGAAATTGGAACCACCTGCATCGTACGATCAGAACAACATGAGCTATGTAGTCGCCTTTGATGATCATGGCTACGCTCGCGATGTAACGCGGCGATACACAAAAGCATACAATGCAAAGACACGGAAATCACGCATCGAGTCGACCCAGAATGGCGAGCGTTGGTGGAAAAAAGCATTAAAGCCATTCAGATCTCGGAATCAAAGCGACCGGGATCAAATCGAGGACAGTGATCTCGCCAAGAAAGAAGCTCAAGAAGGTCTACCAAGCAATGTGCAAGATTTCAAGGATCACCCATATTACGCTCTAGAACGACATCTCAAACGGCATGAAGTCATACATCCCAAACGGGCAGTTGGCAAAGTCAACGCAGGCAAGAGTTCAGGCAGTAACGTGGAGAATGTATACCGAAGAAGTGACGTTCAACTTGTACGGAGCGCAGAGAAATGGTATCGCGTTGGGCGAGAACTTAAAATGGGCGAACAGCCTCTCAAAGAAGTGCCTGCCCGACGAACTGCCAGAGAACAGGACGATCCCGATGAGGCAGCCCAGACAACACCGTTGTTCGCCTATTTCCAGACCTCTCTATACGTTCCACCACCGGTTGTTGATGGTCGCATACCCAAGAATGTCTACCGCAATCTCGATATCTATGTCCCTTCCATGGTGCCCCCAGGGGCCGTTCATATTCGCCATGCTCTGGGCGCTAAAGCTGCCAAAGTCCTCGGCATTGACTTTGCCGATGCAGTCACTGGCTTCAAGTTCAAGGGTCGCATTGGTGAGGCCATCAAGACTGGTGTTGTAGTCGCTAGTGAATATGGTGATGCCATGCAGTCTACCATTGAAGGCTTCCAAGATGCAGCTCAGGCAGAAGCAGACGCCAAGAAAAGTGCCGAGTCTTTGCGTTTGTGGCGAAGATTCCTGGTGGGACTCAGAATCGGTGTGAGACTTGGGATGTATGATGATGCTGGTGGCGAGGGTGTGGCCAAGAAGAAAGCTGAGGCCGTGAGGAAACAACTCGATGAAGAAGAGGATAAACAAGATCGGGTGGTTGACGCGGGTGGCTTCTTTCCTGCTACGGGCGAGGAAACAATTCCTACCGCAGGCAGCTTTGGACCTGCTGCCAAGCCGCGAAGTCTTCTCGCTCGAGCGCAGGAAGCCGCAGAAAACGAATATGAGGATGCCGATGCCGAGGCATACCATGATGTAGAGGAAATCGAAGAACCCGCACCTCGACTCCGACGCCAGAGGAAAGTCACATTCGAGGAGAGCGAGCCAGAAGATGAACCCGACAGCGAAGACGACTTTGTTCCGGAAACTGTTAGACCAGCTCCAACGCGCCGCACGAGGGGCAAAGTGAAGAGCCCATCCTCAGACGACTTAATCCCGATCAAGGCATCCAAAGCCACTCCAAGACGTAGTCTAAGACAGACGAGATCTAAAGCAAAGCTGACCGAAGAGACGGATGACGAACAAGAGGAACTCGGCGGCGGTTTCATCCCCGAACCCTTTATTGAGGCCACTAACGACGACAATGACGTTGACATGGAAAGCGGAGGCGGGGGTTTCCTACCCGAAGACGCGGACCCAGACGGTCACTCAGGCGGTGGATTCATTCCTGAAGACGACGCTTCTGGTCCCAGCGAGCAAGGCGGAGGTTTTATACCAGAGCAAGGCGGAGGTTTTATACCAGAGCAGCACCTGGACACCGAAGACTACGATGGCGTCGGCGGTGGATTCATCCCCGACGAAGACGGCGAAGCTATGGCCATTGAACCTACAGCCGCGCATTCGGCCGCATCCCGAGACACCGACGAAGAGATGACTTACGGTGGCGGATTCATCCCCGAAGACGTCAAAGACGACAGTGATGGGTTCGCTCCTATGGCTGTAGAGGCAGACAACCCATTACGAGAGCCCATGGAGTCAGCGTCCCACAAGGAGGATGCGGTGCCTGCCATCACAAATACTGGACCTTGCGACGATGTTGATGACATTGATGAAGATGATCAAGGCGACATTGACGAGGACAATCAAGGCGACAACGACGAAAAAGAGCAAGACGAGCCAGACTCACAATCCGACCACGGATCCCTATTGTCTCACGACCCTGAAGACGAAGATGCCGAGCCGGAATGGTTGAATAGTGATTGAGATTAATAACCTACATACCTATTCTATTATATTCTTCCCTTTCTTGCCTTGGCTACTTTTACTCTTGCCTTGTTTGAATGTGTACCTCATCTACTATACCACAATCAAACTGCACCATGGGACGTACCTGCATTACTGCCTCGGAGTATTGCCTTGCCTTGCTTTGCTGCGGAATATATTTACCATCTGGTATGTGGTGACCCTGTCCAAAGGATACTCGATTTGGTAACATCTGTACAGACTGCGATGCGCTCCTTGATGAAGAAGACAGTAGATCTTGATACAGGAAGTAGGTGTTTCGAACTCAGAGAGTAAACACGCTTAGCAAAGCAGCCTCGCTTGATGACGGGGTCGAACAATGACCAATTGTCTCTCCCAAATCAGTGCAACGAGTTTGAACGATCCACATCATCAACCCAACTCACCATCCTAATCCTCCCCTCAACTCGAGGACTAATCGCTCTCGTCCATGCAGTGATCTCCAGCTCCTCCCCTCTTTCGAACTCAATATCACGGCCACTCCTGCGTCTGAGCTCAGCAACCCTCCACCATTTCCTCACAGCTCGCCTTGCAATCTGCAGGTCTCTCTCCTCATGACTTGGTTCTGCAGTCGCTGCAGTCATCGATATTGTAGTCTCAGAGGGTTTCACTTCTCCTTCACCCTCGGAGTCGGAGAGTTCGATCTCTTCTTGGATACCAGTCGTGGACTTGAAAATACGAGGGATCAATGATGGCGTGGGTGCCGGTTGTTCATGGGAAAGTAGTGGTTGCTCATGAGAAGCGAGATTCGAATCATGAAAGAGAAGAGGGGGAGTAGATTGAGGGCGGAATGTCTCCTGGCGAAGGCATTTCTCGACTAAACCTGGGACATGTCCTCTCTCCTCGCTCGAAATCGCGTTGGCGAAGGGGCTGGGATGCGACAAGTTCTGAGAGTCTGGACCGGTGACAATCGAGCCAGTACGTTCAAGATGTTCTTGAACACCAGTCCAGTGTTGACGCAGTGCTGCGCTCCAATTCTTCCATCGTCCTAATGTCATGCTTGACATGAAATGTTGACGCAGAAGCATCGAAAGGAGGATTCCATTCTCTTCTTTGACCAGAGGTACTGCATGGCATCCATGTGTGTTCAGCATGAAGGAGCTGTACCCATCTGAAATGCAATGATCAGCAATGGCATTGAAAGGAAACAGGGAACAAGTCGAGAATATACCCCCTCCATTGACCATATAGTCTCGAGTGGCGACAGAGTAATCGCGTTCAAGGTCCAGGATTCCGTCACCGACTTCCACACTCGTGACACGATGATATGGGGATCGTGCTGGGTCAAAGACGAATGAAATGTTCGAAACTTGCGGGAATCGTCCTAGCCGGAATGAGAATCACCGGCCTTCAGTTTAATACAATTCATGTTGAGATAGATACCTTCAAGGGCTGGATAATGGCTGACTCCATTCTCCAATGCCTGTAATATAGCTTTCCCCTTTACCTGTATTACCATCGTCGGGTCTTCGAAGGGGAAGCTGGAACTTCACGTTAACTTGAAACATACATCTGGATGATGTGATATCTTCTTACCAGTCTATGATGTCCTTCAACCGCAAAATCCCTGGTGAATACACAACATCGCCTCTGATTGTCCCTCCAACTAGTATCGCACAATCTGTATCAAAGTAGCATCTCATCAGGTCTGCAACAAAGTTGCCGAGATTTGACTCGCGAGTCCTGACAGTCGCAAAACGTGAATCAAGTGGAACTGCAGTATAACCCACAGGTTTTTCAAGCTTGACTTTCAACGAGGAGAAGAGCTGGTCCATGAGACCAACAGTGTTTGGATCCTCAGGAATGGCGCTTGTGATGTCGCGTCTGATTATTCTGATGTCCCACTTATTGGGAAGGAATAGAGCATCAGGGCCGGGCCTTTTGCGTCGTCGCGCTTCGACATAACTGAGTTGTTTGAAGTCGCTTCCAGAGCATAGAACATGAGTATCTTTTACCTTAGTGTACCTATAATGGTGATCATGCCCACCAAGTATGATATCGATTAATCCCGGGGGCGTCTCCTCTGCCAGTCTGATGTCATGTCTTTCCCGTTGGTGACAAAGAGCAATCACAATCTCGGCACCTCTTGCTCGGAGACCTGGCACAAGCTGGGTGGCAGCAATATGTGAATCGATGTATATCAAATGGGGTGGGAGTGCATTGACAACTTCAAGCCACTCTTGCTCTACTAGACCGATGAGGCCGATTTTGATACCGTTGGAAGAGGTAATAATAGCAGTCTTCTCTGCACGACCCAAAGGCACGTCATCACCGAGAGCAGGATCAAGAACGTTTGCAAGGAGCCACGGAAAGTTACACCGGGACGCCAAATGCTCGAATTGGTGGACTCCGAGATCAAGGTCATGGTTCTGAGGATCGAGATCATTAGTCTTAAAGTCCCCAATAGACCGGAGTGACTCACTCCAACGCAAGCAGCAGCAGTGGGAACGTTGTTCAGGATTGGTATCATGTGGCTGCCTTTCGCGTCGAAATCAGCCTTCTAAACGCCTGTACAACATTCCAGTCTCCACCTTTTGTTACACTGCTTTCCAGACTTGGGTTGAAGCCGTCGCCCGAGAAGAACGCGAGCAACTCCGGTTGGTCTTGAAACTGTGGATCGTGTCGATAATGGTTGCACATAGACTGGAAGCGAGTGATACCACCAACTGGATCAGCATGGCTGGGTTCCACATGGTAGACATCGTTGAAGTGTAGAACACGGAGATCGGATCGTTTGGAAAGATCGCCTTCGGAGCAGGTGATAGTCTCAGGTGCGGTGGGTTTGGTGGACATGCCGCGATGTCGTGATGTGAGCGGCACAAAGAATAGGACGCAGTAGGAAACGAACAGCACAGTCGAGGCTAAACTCACAGATAGCAGAGATCGGGAATCCAACAATGGTAAGCTCGTTGTCTCTCCTGCCGACTAGTAAGTCGCGGCTTGCAGTCGCCACTGCCCCGACAACATTCCTGACGCCGGATAAACGGATTCATGTTTGGGTCTTCCATGATATAGGCCTGCCATACAAAGTATTCCCGACAAGCTTTCATGATTCAAGACAATGAGTCTAAGGATAGCGCATTCCAAAAATACCTACGACAATCGATCATGACTATAGCAACAAGCTAGAGTTGAGGTTTCATGTCCGGAAATGCAACGGGCGGAATGCCTCTTATGGGCCCCGAAGTCTGTTGACCATGACGCAGTGCTGCTAGATAGCTTAACGCAAGGTGATCTACCTCACAGTACCGTAGCGACGTAGCTAATCCTATGATTTTAAAACGAGGTGAATGGAAGGATGCGCCGGGCTTCCACAACTTTGTCGTTGTGTTCATCATGCAGCGAGCCGGGGAAGAACGGCAAAGAAACTTCTTGGCGCTCATCGTCAGCACTATCTTTGAGTAGAGAAATACATCTGTTCTCTAGAGGTGGTCACGTCTCTACTAAGCAGAACTGTCAGATGACCATTCCGGTTGAAGCTTAAATATGCAGTGCTATGACAGGAATCTTACAAACGATGTCATTATTTCCGTCGCAGCTCCTCTAATAATAATGTGGTAGCCAGAAGAGCTGTGATCTAAATATACCAAGCTTTCAGCAGATCGGCAATGAACAAAGATTAGCTCCTGCTGATCGCATTCCTTCTCTACCTACTTTTGACACTACCGTCGTATTTGGCGACTGCTCATCACTCCTTTGTGGCAAAGAAGGTAAACTCGTGGTGCGTCAAGGCCACTCGAGTCATCGCTACTTCGTATTCAATCAGATGAGGTATAGAGGGGAACACAGTTGGAGCACTGTAGGGGCGGTCACGCTTATTGTATAAATACCTTTACAATTCCGTACCATGTTTCTTTGCATCATCAACAAATTCTCGTTCCACTACACAATCAATTCACTATAGAACCAAGTCACTACGCAGTTATCAACTCAACCCAATACATATCAAGCCCAATTGCTATCACGACAACCATGCAGTTTCTCGTATCTACTCTTGCTGCCCTGACTCTGGTCACATCAGTCTTGGCTGTGCCTCTCACCTCTACCCCAGCACAGCCAGCAAGTATCAACACCACAACTGAATACCACCTTCGGACCCAAGTCAAGAGTGGCCAGGCGGCCGAAAAAGAGAAATACAACGGTCTCTACCTGTATGCAAGCCATACCGGAGCTGGTCTGAACGATGCTCTCTTCTCCTCCAATCAATCGTACGCCATCAAGGGATTCTTGAATGAAACCAACATCACCGTCGGTGACCAAACCTTTTACAACCAAGAGTTTGATCTCGGGGGCGGCTTCCCCTATGGATTGAGTACCGTTGTATACAACAGCTACGTAGCTTGGGGCTCTGACCAGATCAATGCTGGATATGGTGATGGCGGGTACTTCATCAATTCTACCGGTCTTCAATACTACCCATATGCGAAGTATGCGACGACCAACAGCCCCGGTCTATTCCAGGGATGGCTTGTGTGTGACTGGAACCACGGTACACCTCAGTTGTTCACCAAGCTCAAGTACGTAATCTGCTCTGTTATATCTATCGAGCATTGCACTGACATTTTTGTAGCTATCTCAACCCTCCCAAGCTCCCATCAAGCTGCGCAGAAGTGTACCTCATGCCCGAATACATCTAGATATGATTTTTGGTTCAGGTCTAGGTCGTGAGATTTGGTCGTGAGATTTGGCTTAGATAGCATGTTGTGAAGTTACATCATGCATGGAAGATATTTGCATTTGTCATGGTCTAGCATTGAGAGCGTGGGCCTGAATCTTTCAGTTTGTCCTTTCAGTGGAAATTCATGTACGGTAGAGTGGTATAACAGTGATGCAAACATGTCAAACATGTTCTTTTCCATTCGTTCATCGCTCGTGAGACAACTCCTATGACCTCAAGGCAATTCACCACCTCTTCTCTATATCGCGCAATGAGACACACAATAGTCTCCCAATGGAAAGTGTCACATCCGGACTTATTGTACAACACTATTAGCGCAAGTTTTCGCGGCCTTGTTTCCGCAATGCTCTGCCAGCGCATCATGCATGACAAGAGAACCAATCGGTGCTAGACAAGCTGAAGACAGCGCTTGTGCTTCAGTCAACAGAATCGCGGTAAGATGGGTACCGGATAAAAGGTGACCAAGGCCCACTTTCACCGTTTGGGTATGCGCGAGTTCACCGCAACTGTGCTTACACGTAGCCTGTCTGTATATTGCTGCCATCACATCTGTCGTTCCTTTTAGCACATGTCTCGTTTGTCCCATCGCCTGCCAAATATGTCAGCTTGAAACAACAACTTGTTGCGGCCTGATATACTTTCGCTCCACTTTGCAGTCATGAAGAAGTTACGATAGCATTGCTTGCTTTGTTATGATTGTACCTCTATCTAAAATATGGCTCCTGGACACGACCCCATACCCAACCCAACGCCGCACTGCGCTATTTGCGGAGGAGAGTCGGCAGTATGCGGACATGAGGATGATAGATTGAAGCGAGCTTTGAACGAAGCACAAAGCAGATGGCTTGCCAGTGAGCAGATGAGGGCTATACGGTATGTTCGTACGCCTGCCAGTGATCAACATCAGAAATCTAATGTGACCATCAAAGCCACTGGGTGCTGACCCACGCCCGAGAGATGATTCTCTATACCTACCATGGACTAGAGACCCAACGCCGCGCCCAATACGAAGCCCACCTCGTCACCCTCCCATACTACAACCTCTACCAAATATATCAAGATGGGGCACCTTTGCCTCCGCATCAATTAGAAAGCCTAAAGGCACAGATGCACCAGGCATGGGAGCATATGCACAGAACACTCGACAGAGACTGGCAAAACTGTTTGCAGAAGTATCCTGACACACTGGACTATTTCTACGGATTGGTTCAACTGGAGGCACCGGAAGAGCAGGATTATAGGGTAGAACATCCGATGATCAGCCAAGCTGGGGAGAGAAAGAGTCGGAAGTCGAAGAAGAGGATGAGCGCGGAGGGATTTGCTGGTGTGCCGATCACTTCTGCTGGTATACCACCTGGATATGGGAGATTTCCTCCAGGTGGCATGCCTATGCCATCACCTGGGGGAGTGAATCCATTTCCTAGCACCGCGTTCGGACATTATTGAAAGGGTGTCACCTTAGATTTGATATGCCAGCATGATTGGAGTCGATCATGCTGCTCCTTGAGACTACCTGATCTTACGCCTGACCAACATTATCGATGCAGAGCCTCCATTTCTGCATGAATCATGTTACGAAAGGCGGGCAGAAACTTTGCTGGATCCGTCTAATGATCTTGTGACAGAGTGGTCGGTATCCAAGAGCACACCTCGCTGAGCATCTCAAATGGCATACATGAGCGTGAGCAACACGGTACGTTGTCAGCACGAAATCCAACGATGGGACGGAATCTCATTGGGCATAGGTATCTAGTTTAGACGAAGATGGTTCAATATAGAACGATCCGTTATCAACAACCATAAACCTTGTGTCGTCGAGCTATCGACCCTGACACTTTGGCTTTGCCTGGCACTAATGTCAGCCAAGACGAGCTTGATCAATAAGTTTGCTTTTTACCCTCCCACCCTCCCGGTACCAATCACTCAAGACAGAAAGGAAATCCTACCTGGCTGGCTCAAAGCATCCAATCTAGCGAGCGTATGAGAACACAACCCATTCAACGCCGTCCGCAGCTTCTTTCTTCATCGACCAGCATAACCACGTCATCAACACCGACAACATCCATCATGGACCCCACGATATCAATAAAAGACGAAGAGATAGAAGACGACTTGATATTGATCTCCACGAAATGCCCAAATATCGAGCAAGAAGAAGCAGAAGACGACTACATCTTATTATCAACCTCACCACCCACCCCTTTCATCTCCAACGTCGAGAACGGCGACTCATCAACCTCCAACATCGACCTCCCTGACAGGACGCGAGATCATCAAACCGTCGTTTCGGCCTCCGCCTCGAAGCAAGACACAGTGCAATGTGAAGCCTGTCTCGCCCACGCAAAAGCAAAGCGCCGTCGCCAACAAGCCTACCGTACCCGCCGTCGAGCAGCCCGACAACAGCGATTTGCAAATCTAGAAGCTCAGCCGCTGACTAAGAAATGTTCTGAGTTCAGGGCGTTGATGGAGAGGAATAAGCGGCGTCAGCTTGAGAGGGAGAGGTTGGTCAGTCGATGGAAGATTTTTGAGCGGGAGACGTGGGGTCATTGGGAGGGTAGACTGGGGGAGATGGAAGTGGGGAGGAGGATGGGGCGGGCGGTGTGAGGGGTGGGTGGTGTGTATTAGGTTATTTGGGTTGGTAGCGTATGTTATTGGTGATGACGAGAGTTTGTTAGGTGGACTTGTCTTAGGTGGCCAATAGTTGAGGCCCGAGAAGTAATTCTGAGATTTTGAGTTTGGGGCAAAACTCCTTGGACGAGAGATGGGATTTTGGGTATAAATGATGCCGTTCTCACGATCGTTGCTTTGTCCTCTTTCTCTTACACTGTGCTACATCAATCTGTGCAGATCGGAGAATAAATCTTTGAAACGACTCCCGAAGAACAATACATATTCCCTCCAGCATCCCAAGCATCATCGAAGTTATAGAGACCACACCGCGAACAGTCATCAGATCCATCGTCTTATCATCCGCCATGGCAAACACCTCATCGCACTACAAGGGGCAGACTTATCCACACAACTACTCCCAAACCCCCTCCACAAATCTCAAGACCAGCATGCCAACCCAACCCAAACAAAAAGTCAAAACCCGGCCGAAACAGCTCTCTACCACCAGCGCCTCCAAGTCAGGGATAAACAACCACACGAGAACAACCAAGTCTTCGGATCTCGCAGCCATGGCCTCCCCGCCGAAAGAAGGTTCACGACTCGCCGAACGCGACTCGCATCCCAACGATACCCGCTCCTTAGGCGTAAAAGCAGCAGCAAGATACGCCCACAGCCGCGGCAACAAAGGCGTCCGTCACAGTCGCGATACCATTCCCGCGAGCTCCACTCACGCCACCACTACAGTGACACCGATGACAAGAAGACAGAAGAAACGCTCTCTACTATCCACCTCCTCCTCAATCCCATCTCCTTCCTCCATCCCATCTTCCACAGCGGCAGAGACACCTCCCCAGCCCACCGCCCATAGTCTCAAACGCGCAGCCGTCGTCCTCAAGAAATTCGGCCCATCACTTCCTCCCCTCGAGTCCATCAACAACGTCCATGTCGCGGCCCCTGCAGCGACCATGGCGGAGAGAACCGCTTTGGCCATCGCAGCGCGGACGGCAGAAATCGACGATGCTAGGATAAAGAATAGAGAAGAGGCTGGGCTGGTGGCTAGGAAGAAGATTATTGAGAAGAAGATTCTACGGGCGGAAAAGGCGAGGAAGGAGGGGGAGAAAGGAGGATGGTTTTTGGAGCGGGGAGGGGAAGGGGGTTTGGGATGGGTTTCTTAGGTGTGTTTTGTTTTTCTTTTCTTGCTTTGAATCTCGGCAGGGGGAAGTAGTGACCGAGATGGAGTTTAGAAAGATATGTATGAATGATATTTCAGAGAGGGCGAGAGAGAATTGTGTGGATCCTTACGCTGAAGCGAAAGCGCAAAGAAAGGGACTTATTTGAGATATGCATTGGTATAGATTGTATAAAGCACTTCTTTCCATCATGCTCTCGAGCTCTTAAATCACGTCAATATCTCCTTTTCGCAAAATCTTCCCTCGTCTTTCCTTGCGTGGAGGTGGAAATGGCAGGGGTGGGAGTGCAGCAGCTCGGTATCAGCTGTGTAACTTTCTACTCAACTTTTACGGTTTCCCACAGTGCAGTATCGACAAGGTGGAAATGGCATAACCAAGGTCCTGCCTTTTTCTCTTTTCCGACGCGGATAAACTGTTTGGGGTTTTTACTTTCATGTGCAGCTTGCGTCGTCGACGACTTTGTTCTCCCACCAAACGAGGTAGGATATTAAACACGACAACTATGTATACAGTAACGTAAAACCCATCTTGACAACATCGACAAGAAAAACTTAAAACTTGGGGATAAATTTGCAATGATAAATTAGAATTATCATGGACTACCATATTCGCGGCCATTCGCGGCAATAATTATTCCCCCACGCTGCCCGATCCGCTGCACCTCGGCCCAAAGAAACACATGACGGAATCTCCCCGCGTCCTCTCCACGGTACATCCGGTGGAAGAGCGTGACATGTGATTGAAACACTTTCATTAATTGTTTTCCCCTAGCCCTTTCCCATCAAATACACTTACCTGACTTACTCTTCTTTCCCTTCTACTGTTTCTATAGAGAGAACTTGTTCAAGATGCAATCTACGACTCTCCGTCCTCTATCGTCTCGAGCGGCGTTGCTCGGTCGGCAAGCGCGCTCGTGTAGGAGCTTCACCTCCTCCACATGCCGAGCAAAGGAGATCCAAGATGCGTATATCCTGAGTGCGGTGCGGACGCCTGTGGGAACGGTATGTACTGCATTACACCGCACAATTCTATCCTGACTGTTGAAAGAGAGGGAAGATTAAGACAAGCAACTAACACAAGCGGCACGAACAGTTCAATGGAGCATTCACAGCCGTACCAGCCACAACCCTCGGATCCCACGCCATCAAGGCCGCCATTGCCCGGTCCGCCATCCCGCAAGACCTGATCAAAGATGTCTACATGGGCCAAGTCCTCCAAGGCGGGTGCGGCCAAGCACCCGCTCGTCAAGCCGCCATTGCCGCCGGCCTAGCCACGAGTGTGGAAGCAACAACGATAAACAAAGTGTGCGCCAGCGGGATGAAAGCCGTCAGTATCGCCGCTATGAAAGTCCAGCTGGGAATGGCAGAAGCACAAATAGCAGGCGGCATGGAGAATATGTCCCGAGTGCCGTATTATGTCCCCCGAGCAAGCCAGCAGCCGGCGTTTGGCGACCAGAAGATGCATGATGGACTGATAGCGGACGGGCTGTGGGATGTGTACAACCAGATCCACATGGGCAACTGTGCGGAGAATACAGCGAAAAAGTACGAGGTTAGTCGGCAAGAGCAGGACGAGTATGCCATTTTGTCGTACAAGCGGGCACAAGAGGCGTGGAAGAGTGGGGCTTTTGCCGAGGAGATTGTGCCTGTGGTTGTCAAGGGCAAGAAGGGAGATGTAGAGGTGAAAGAGGATGAGCAATACAACAAGCTCAAGCTGGACAAGATCTCGACTCTGAAGCCGGCGTTTGATCGATCGGGCAATGGTACGGTGACCGCGGCCAATAGCTCACCGCTGAGTGATGGTGCGAGTGCCCTCGTCATTGCGAACAGAGAGATTGCGAAGAAGTATGGCAAGGGCAACAAGATTCTTGCTAGGATTGTTGCGACTGCGGATGCGGCTGTTGACCCCATTGATTTCCCAATCGCCCCATCCAAGGTTGTGCCTATTGTGCTTGAGAGAGCAGGCATCACCAAGGAGCAAGTCAAGGTTTGGGAATTCAACGAGGCTTTCGCTGCGGTGGTCAAGGCGAATGCAAAGGTATGTTGATGCTAAACCTGCATTAGTGGAACACTGCTTGAAGTGAATGCTAATGATTTGACAGATCCTCGGACTCGGATCTGACAACGTCAACCCAAGAGGAGGAGCCATCTCGCTGGGACATGCATTGGGTAGTTCGGGATCTAGAATTCTGGTCACTCTGTTGCATCAGCTAAAGAAGGGCGAATATGGATGTGCAGCGATCTGCAACGGCGGCGGTGCCTCGACGGGTATTGTGGTGCAAATGGTTGATGCGGATGAGCTTTGAAAGAAAAGTGACATGAATTCCATGGTATTCTGTTGTTATGTAGATGCCCAACTAAAATCTCTTACGGAATCGTGCGGTGTCTGGTGGAACTTGGGCAATGAAGTGAAAATGATGGTGGCCGCAAAGCCCCATTGGGCAGCAGCCGCGGTGTCCTGTTTGGAAGGCGTGTAACAACAACACCTGATGCAATGTTGGATTGATGGACTACGAGAGTAGTATAAAGCATGCTTTGTCGTGATCACCAGGCTGTCACGACAGTGTGCCCAACGACAATCTTGTGAAAGGAGTAAGAATTAAGTGACTGGAATTGGGCATCAGCACGTGACGCCATTGCCATATCTACACGCCAAGACTTGCAGAGGCACAATTTGAAGAAGACGCGGGTTGGCTGTGCCCCACCAAGATTCGGCGGCGACAACAGGCAGGAAATCTTTGGAGCTGCAACATCTCATCACCCTCTCATTCATCACAGGAGATTGATAGAGCAAAAGTCGCATACGATTGCGCAAGACTCACCTCTAGATAATTCGACGGACATTCACCTCTACAAAATGTCGGATCTCAACTCGTGGGAGGACTCTCCCGATGCCCAAGACCAGGACCTCGCGAGACAGGCACAACAGCAACTGAACATGGGCGGCCGTGGCCAGCAGGTCCCCACCTTCACTCCCGGCGCCAACAGCTTCACCCCCGGCGCCCAGTCATTCAACCCAGGCCAGCAATTCTACGGAGGCGGCGGCTACGGTCAACAACAACAGTACGGCGGCTACGGCCAATACGGGCAGCAGCAAGGAGGCTATGGTGGCTACCAGCAACAGTACGGTCAGCAATACGGCGGCCAGCAGTACGGCCAACAGCAATACCAACAAGGTCAACAGCAGCAGCAGCAGCAATACCCTCAGCAGGGCCAGCAATTCGCCGCATACAACCAGGGCTTCCAACCCTCACAAGCAGCACGACAAGTCCCCACCATTGCAAAGCGCGGTGAGGCCGTCCCCAGCACTGCCTCGTCCAAGCCTGCAGACGGGGCTGCTCCCAAGCCTAAGACTCTCTCCCTCAGCGCCGCAGACACGGGCGCTGCAGCACCAAAGGTGGAAAAGGCGGTAGGAGGAGCAAAGGTGCTCTCTCTCGGCACTCCCTCCAACGTCTCCAAGGTGGAGAAGACGGCAAGCGGATCAAAAGTCCTTTCTCTCGGCATCCCCGCAGCACCAAAGGAGGAGAAGAAGGACAATGTGGACAAGAGCGAGCCTGGTGCTGGCAAGGCCGTCTCGGCAGCAAAGGCCATTGAGAAGACTGGCACCCCCACCGCCGCCGTATCTGGCCGCACATCACCAACCCCCTCAGGTCGCTCATCGCCGTCCAAGGCCGAGATCCGCGAAGAGCGCCGCCAAGCCGACCT
This sequence comes from Dothideomycetes sp. NU200, assembly GCA_027943355.1. Classification (NCBI taxonomy): domain Eukaryota; kingdom Fungi; phylum Ascomycota; class Dothideomycetes; species Dothideomycetes sp. NU200. Next base: position 74,810 of record BSCJ01000043.1, on the reverse strand, counting down.
GGTCGCACAAGAGCAAGCAGCCGATGTCGACGAAGACACTCTCAAGGAAATGTACGGCAAGGAGCACGTCAACGTCATCTTCCTCGGTCACGTCGATGCTGGAAAGTCGACACTCGGAGGCTCCATCCTCTACGCCACCGGCATGGTCGACGAGCGAACAATGGACAAGTACAAGCGTGACGCCAAGGAGGCCGGAAACCCGACCTGGTACCTGTCGTGGGCCCTGGATATGACCAAGGAAGAACGATCAAAGGGAAAGACTGTCGAGGTTGGAAGAGGCTTCTTCGAGACGGAAAAGAGACGTTACTCTATTCTCGACGCACCTGGCCACAAGACATACGTGCCCAACATGATTGGTGGTGCCTCGCAGGCTGATGTCGGTGTCCTCGTCATCTCCGCCAGAAAGGGTGAGTACGAGACTGGTTTCGAAAGAGGTGGTCAGACCCGTGAGCACGCTGTCCTTGCCAAGACTCAGGGTGTCAACAAGCTCTGCGTGGTCGTCAACAAGATGGACGACCCGACTGTCGAGTGGAGTGAGGAGCGCTTCAAGGAGTGCACTTCCAAGCTTGCTGTCTTCCTCAAGGGTGTCGGCTACAACCCCAAGACCGACCTGACCTTCATGCCCGTCTCTGCTCAGGCTGGTCTCGGTATCAAGGACCGCGTGCCCAAGGAGGCCTGCCCCTGGATCGGCGACACCCCTGCCCTCCTTGAATACCTCGACAACATGCAGACTCTTGAGCGCAAGCTCAACGCTCCTTTCATGATGCCCGTCGCCGCAAAGTACCGTGATCTTGGAACCATGATTGAAGGCAAGATCGAGTCTGGTGTCATCAAAAAGGACATCAAGTACATCATGATGCCCACAAAGGCCGAAGTCACAATCTCTGCCCTCTACGGCGAGACCGAAGACGAAATCGAGCACGCCACCTGCGGAGACCAAGTCCGCATCCGAATCAAGGGTATCGAAGAGGAGGACATTCTCCCCGGATTCGTGCTATGTTCGCCCCGTCGCCCCGTCCACTGCGTCTCTGCTTTCGAGGCTCAGATCGTCCTGCTCGACATCAAGTCCATCTTGTCTGCTGGATTCAACTGTGTCTGCCACGTCCACGCCGCCACCGAAGAGGTCACTTTCACTGCTCTGCTTCATAAGCTCGAAAAGGGCACCGGCAGAAAGAGTAAGAAGGCTCCTGGTTTCGCCACAAAGGGTATGAGCATTATTGCTCGTCTGGAGGTCACTGGTGGTGCTGGCAGTGTCTGTGTTGAGCGTTTCGAGGATTACCCTCAACTTGGACGTTTCACCCTCAGAGATCAGGTATGTTTTCTTTTCCCCGATTTTACCCTTGCTTTTAACCCCGTTTCTCCTATTCTTCATTGCTTCCGTTGTAGCTTTTTCTTGAAACAATGCGCTGACAAGTTCTTCTTCCACAGGGTCAAACCATTGCAATTGGCAAAATCACCAAGCTCATCACTGACGAGTCTGCTTAAATTGCCTCGTCAGTTCTTTACCCTCTCAAGCCATGCTAGGGATGCGAGCCGGCGAGCTCACCATGAGTAGTGGATAGCGAGTAGCTAGAATCCCACCCCATCCTCAACCTCCATCTCAGTCATCTTTCGTCTGGCTGCTGCTCGTCTTGAAGCACACCATACCTTGGGTGAACGTGTAGAAGGTGGCCAGTAACATCATACACTTTGTCCACCCCTCTATTCCCTTTTTTTCTTCTTGTTCTCGGGCGACTGCATTGCATTGCGTTGATGCGGCATTACTATAAGATGAGCGGACCGAGCAGGAGGATAGCATGGCAGGTAGTAGAGCGGGGAACAATCAAACAAGAAATACCCCAGCACCTGAGCATTACTTTGTAGGGGCCTATTGCCTCACAGGGACTGGATGGCAGGGTGCCAGCATACTGTGGCGGTTGAAACCTGGGTATCGAAGTCTCCCCCTAAGAAAAATCGAACAAGTTTTCCCCCTTTCCTCTTCTTCATTCTCTTGACTTGTTCTCTTCTTTCGTTTCGATGGAATCGAGTGTATATGCTGTAGCCTACAGGCAAACGTGTATGGCCCCTTCTATCCTCTCTTCCCTCATGTGACGGCTTGAATATACTCCACGGGAACCGCAGGGCACAGGTCATTCTTTCGATCTTGGTATACACGTCCTCTAGTGCTGTCTGGCGCACAACTCTGTCATATTATCCCTTCGCGCTGATTACAGTCTCGCTCGCGCCTTCCAACGGGAACACTTTCAAGCATTGTTGAATCTCAACTCCGTCGGCTATAACTGAGGCCAAAAGCAAAGTTGACTTTGTAGGTCAGTAGACACTTGGGTCAGTAGACACCTGATGGTACGTTGATGGAGTCACGGGATTCGTGGAGATTGTAGACGAGGAAGATATTTTAGACGAGGGAGAAAAAAAAATGGCTCTATGTATATTCTCGGACAAGTTGTTCCCGCTTTCATGCCTTGTTGTCTCTTCTTGACTTGGTTCCCTTCTTGGTAGGAGGCTGAATGTCAATCGAAGCTATGTCACCGACGACGACGACGACGACGATTGGTCCAAGTCAGACGCAAAGTCAGAGAGGGCTTTGACTGTGCCGTCGGGCATGATGGCCAAAGGCACGTCTATCTCCGCTCCGTCGTTCTGATCTTGACTGCCTTCATCGTCTTGCTTGTCCTCGTTGTCGATGCCTGGGGCTTGTGACGCTGGCTGCGAGGGAGTTGGCAAGGACGTGAGCGAGGTGTGTGACGGCGCTGGTATGGAGGAGGATGTGTATACGTCCGGCTTGGATTGGTTTGCCGGTGCAGGTATCTGCGTTGGCGTGGTTTCCGCCGAGGCAGGACTCGCTTCCGACACCGACACCGATGTCGACTTCGCCTCCAACGTGGACGACACGGGATCAGAAGTCGTGGTAGAAGTGGCATCGCCGCTCCCTAGCGTGACCACCACCACAGTCGTAACAATGGCTTCCTCCTCCTTATCTTCTTCATCTTCGTCGACTTCCGCCCAGCCACCCCAGTTCCTGCCTCCATCCACAAACAAATTCCCCGCGTAAGGCGCGCAGAGCTCTCCTGCATCCAGCCACTCTCCCTCTGCAGTCCAGACACCACCTCTTCCACCTCTGCTGTCCCACCATCTCTCTCCACCGACCGCGGCTTCGGACGCGATTTCCTTGCTTAGACTGCGGAGGAGATATTGGTTCAGCAGTGTGCGCGCAAAGGGCTTGAACCATATTTTCTCATATGTTTCTGCCGATGCACCTGTGAGAACAGCGGGAATAGAAGAGGATCCTGACTCTAGGAGTAATGGGATAGATGCCCAATCTGTATCCTCGGAGGGCAGTTCCTCCTCGAAAACTTCTTCGTGGTTGACGTAATGCTCATCGTGATCGGTCGTGCTTCTGCCACGACTTTGACGGGATGATGTCGTATCAGATGGAGTAGTAAGGTTAGGATGGAGATGCGAAGGATGCATTGCAAATGGACCTCTAGCCCCTTCTGCCCTGAGCACATCCGGTACGTCCACACCAGACGCATTTGCGCTTTCCACAATACGTACGCCTTTTCCGTCTCGCCTTTCCTGACTTCCAGCAGCAGTAGCAGCAGCAACGTGTATGCCGTCCTCCCCAACAGCGACAACCATATTCGATCGTTCGTCAAGGCCGATGCCCAAGTCTCGCAATGCAGTGGCTCGTTCTTCCTTCTCCTGCTCCCATCGCACAGCACGGTCTACACCCCATCGGAAGCTCAACCATAGTTTCCAGATCCGCCAAAGGCTTCGTCTATGTCGTTGGCTATGGAATATGCCTGCGCGCACACGTTCCTGCTGGGCGTAAAGTGTGCGGAAAGTGGCGGCGTCGGAGCGGATGATCTGATTATTGGCTGTACTGGCTGCTTGGAACAGGCGACGAAGAGGACGTGCGGTGCCTAAAATGAAGGCATCGTTGATTTCGTGGGCTTGGGTGTCGCTTTTTGCCACGGTCTGCTGGGCTGGGTAGCCAAAGAGATCGATTGCTGGTTTGTCTTCCTCTAGCTGATTGGGAGGTGAACGGACATTGGATTTGGAAGAGGCGAAGAAGATGGATTGGTTGAAGCGTTGAACGGCAAGGGGACCGGAGTTGGAATTAACGTTTATGGGTGGGTAGCGTGATGCGAGATCTTGGTTGCGCAACCGGCCCTCTTTGGCAAGTGAGGATAAAAGGACTTCCGAGGGCAATTGGAAAAGCGTTTTTTCCCCGTCTACCACTAATACTGCATCGTTGTCTTTTATCTGGTGTTGGTTTCGTAGGTAGTCTGACACATCTGGAATGCCATTCTGATCCTTTTCCATGGTAGCATTCTCGTTGGACATAGTCTCATGAGATAGTGATTGATCTGGCGGTTGGTAACCTATCAGAGTGGGAGGTGGGTAATTCAGGATGTACGATGAAAGAAGGCATCTGCAAACCCCTGTATTTATTTTGGGCGCATGAACCAGTAGATGAAATTGTGGGTTTTCCTTTTTGAGTCGCGAAGGGACATTCTCGTAGTCTCCAGATTCGAGATCATGAGTGAGATTGGACAGTTGCAAAGTTGCTGGCCTTGGCAGATCATCATATTCGTGGCTGTTGGTCTTTCGAATTTGGTTCCAAGATGGAAGGTGTGTATGTGGTATTGCTTCTTGACTTGAGCGCCATGTCCAGCAGGCGATTATCAATAACAAAAAGGTCAAAAGAAGGGATCTCCATCTAGGAGCTTTCGCAACATTCAACATAGCCTGTACATAATAGCTAGACGTGCGAGAAGAGGGAGTAGTCGAGTCTTGCATGTCAGAACAGGATGTGATGGGAAAATACAGTCAAATTGAAAGACAAAATGGAAATGAAGAGCAGTGTTGATGTTGTTAGCACAAAATTCGACGCGATATAAGGAGAGACACAAGGAAAGCAAGAAAATGGTAAAGACAAGGCTCTGGGAAAGGTGTGACATGCAGATGCGATGCCGTTTTTACTTACTTGACGAGCATCCCCAGCCCACGCGTTCACCCACCTGCTGCATGATCACCGGGCGCCCGTCAGTCTGTCGGACGAGGATGCTGAAACGCGATGGAAGCTGATCTGTGGGTCACTCCGCCGAAGCTTGACGCAACAAGGGCCGATCATCTCGTGTGCGATGATATTTTCGCAGCTAATTCTCCTAACCAAATAAACGACATTGTATAAGGCAATAATGACGTCCAGCAAAGTTCCTTCCGATGCACGAATATTGCTGATTCCAGAACAGAGTGTTCATCAAAAACATCTCGCTGCACGCAAGGAATGGCATGAATGGCCGCGTCAGAACTGCGGCCATTTTAGGCGCTGGCACAGCCTCGAGTGACTCAGGATGTGTTTCATATATCCAGTGACAGCTTGTCAAAGATCTTCTGATGTTCTTCATCACAATGTCCCATGGGAGAACCCCAAAGGGCCAAAGGGGAGATAAAAGAAGCTGATCAGGGGGACGTGTCGTGTGGGAGAAAGTTCATTTGCGAGATTCCGGGTGTGCTTGTTCGGTCTTGGCGGGGCTCCAATACCGCCCCAATCAACATCATTGTGCCAAGATCGCTGGACCATCCCTTTATTCTCTACACCACCGCGCGGATGCGTGATGGAAATGGTGTCACCGTACCGTACTGCTGGGTATAGCAATCTATCTCGGGATCATCAACCGAGGGGCTCGTTTCGACCTTCTGTTTTGAGATGTGCTACAAAAATGCACTCTTGAGACATCCCAGTGGTGGGTACGTGACTCGCAATATACAAGTGATGGTTCTCAAAAGCTCTGATCAGGACGCACTGAGAACAGTCGCAGTAATTGTGCCCTGCGATCAAGGTGATACAAGTTTTGTCCCATGTATTGGACGTGCGGTACAATCTGGACTATATTAAGTTTATCACTTCCATTCGTCGACTCTCAACATGCATGATATGGCATGACAAGTATGGCATTGTCATATTTGATTTTTCTCCGATGCAGGTAGTTGGTCTGTTGAAAAGCTTCTCACTTCCTGCCATTTGTAAGCTCGTGCAAGATCGAGTTAGGCGGCCTGGAATTTGTTACCAGGCACGTGCATGTCGACTGCACTCTCTACATCTCTCTGCTGGCAAATCTAGAATTGGATAGTCCTCATCGCGTGGACTGGCTCTGATGTCCCAGCCTGGGCATGGCTGTGCTGCTGGCTTATGAACGGTACCGGCGCCGGGGATGACACGTTGATAAGCCAGAACGCAAAATTTTGGAACACGAATTGTATGCCCACATAGATGGTAGTGGGAGCGGTGAGCGGTGACACACATCTTCACGTCGTAGAGTGTAGCCGTTTTGGCTCGTAATGTTGGTGACTTGTGTTCTAGCCTCGAGTGGGATTGTAAGTCCCTGTCCTATGCTTGAAGTGTGGGCAAGGGGCGTCAGAGAAACGAATGATACCTTGTGTCAATACTTTTGATGCTCATTAAGGGCTCGTGGTGGCAATTCAGGCCCAGAATTGCGAGCTGTATGTTCGGTTGTCCCGGATTTCGTTCGTGAGGAGAGGTTCCAGAAGACATAGTTTATAAAGTACGGTGTTCCCTACTGCCTTTCATGCATTTGGCCAACGAGTCTTCACGGATCACACTCAGCGTGTGCTGCGATTGAGTACGGGATGTAGTCCATCCGACTACCTCTCAGTCGAAGGCATTGATTGCATTGTCTACACATGGTTGAGACGGGAAGTCTGGAAGGCGATCAGAAGAGCTGGAAGGTCTACCCGGAAGTTCATATGCTCCATGCATCTGCCAAAGGCAAGGAAGATGCACAACGGTGAGACAGATTGCTATCAGTGTCAGGTGATGGCTCGCTCATGCAGTGCGCTTACGATTGGTGGAGCTATCTGATTGAAAATGGTGATGGTCGAATAAGCGTCCTCGATTGCACGCACGAGACGACACTATCTTCATGACCGACAGTCGCGTATGCCAGGCGGCAGCGACTGACCCAAGGCGTTGGTTTTCATGGAATCCGAGAAGCCACAGTCTCCCAGTACAGTATTGATAATACCTAACGGGTACATTCTCGGTGTGATTCCGATGTGAAGTGTTTGGCATGACATGTGTCAACGAACGAGATTCGGAGAGGGTGACTCTCAACCTCCAATTACAATGTGTCTTTGATCAAAATGGGCATTTAGTAAGCATGTATCTGGCCTGTCATCTTTTTCCCAGTTGTTTGAGCTCACTTTCATTCGACTATCCTCATAAATATCCCAGGCTGACCTTTTAAAGGTCAGATCAGATCCTTCGAACATACAAATTGAGGTTTGTGAATTAGCTACTCCCCAAGAGATCTTCATTCTCGGTACCAAGACGTGCCATCATCATGGTTCAAGGTAGCATGACACTAGTTCGATAGACTTGATTGTTTGAGTATGTTGCCTTGTTTTTGAAGTTCCATGTGCACGATTTACAACTTGTACAGAGGAGAGTGGAAACATCTCCCGAGGCGGCACATCATTCACATGAGAAGGACCTTCACGGTACGGTGAATTCCGCGGAGATAACAATAAAGGTCAGGTATCAATAAACTTGGCAAGAAGCTGCTAGTTGACCCATGATACAGTCAGTACGTAGCTGGCACGCTAGATCGGAGAGACAATACATGCTTATCATGCACTGAACAGCAGCTGAGAAGAGCGCTAAAGAGTTTCCGATGTGGAAACATGATGAGAAGGAGATACTAAACTTGACTGTCCTGATGCCTGGCTAGTTTCGCAACAGCAGGTATATACTCGAATACCGTGTTCAATAACACCGCAAACAGTAGTGCAGCTCTCGGACGGGCCGTTCATCAAGCCAGACTATAGTCACGTAGCTTTTCTAGCAATCGCAAGAACACGGATGTGATTATCTCAAATAGCGAGTGAATCTGTATTGACAAAGACCTTCACAAAGCTGCAGATGTAGCATGGGAGGTCTTTGATGCAATCCGTTTATCCTGCTGTTCGTAATGAAGAGACGGGTGTGAAGTATGGATGCTATGTCGGTGGCAGTGACATAGATGACAGAAGGTAGAGCCACCAGTATTGATGTAGATATGACATGGGCCATCCAGTTCCATCAACAATGGACTAGTTGCTGTTCTTGAAACCATGTCTCTAACGCACTTGACTGAACAACCAGCGTAGAGGCGGTCAAGTCAAGTATGGCTTGAAAGACTTGAATACAATGGTTCAATATAGTCTTGAACAGGGAAATTGAGATCAATCGCGATCGTGGAACGAAGACTCCGAAAGTTGTTTCGAATGTGCCTTCCATGACCCATGTAGTACGCTTTCCTGACCGGTGCGACCGGTGCGAGTGCCGGGTATGGTGAAAGCTTCTCGCATAAGACCTTCAGGTTGTTCTCGTGTGAAGCCGGGAATAGACGGATATTAGACACGCAGAGATCGGGTGATTCGAGAGCCGCTGCAAGAACCCTGGCTCCACCGTATGTGGTACGTCTACGGCTTGACTTAGGTGATAGGACAGCCACTGACTCTGAGAAGCCTACATCTTCCGACAGCCTACCAGAGAGTCTGAAAGCCGCCAAGGTGATTCAACAGTGATCAAATTGGCGTGGAAGTTGTTTTACGTTAGCAGCACACGACGCGCCTCAATTACTGGTACCATCCACGTTTCCCTGGTGTCACTCTTATACAGACTCAGGCAGCGGAGCAGATCACCAGCTCAACAAAGTGGCCGATCTGTGAAATAGGCACACTCATCGTACTCTCAGGCGTTCATCGCACGTCTCATGAACATGAAGCGGGTGTCGTGCTAATCCGAGCGGCTGCCTCACCAGCGCCCAATGAGAGTGATATTACCCACAACTTTGTGGGTCGCGCACGTGTATTGAGGCGGTAATGCAGTTGGGAACAATAGAGCGCGTAGCAATCTGTGCTTGCAGCAAGGGTTGTCATTTGGTTGGTTTAATTTCTGAATTGGTCAAGTGCTCGGCTAATACGCGTGATTAGACATGTTTCTTGAGGGGGATTGTAATTCGACTCCAGGAGCTGGCCCACACCAACAAGACATACGCAATCTCTGAAGTAAAAGCTCGTGCGTATAACTGAGTGAAGCTGTAGCTTCACTGGAATTTTTCCGGTGGTTCGCCCTGTATATCCATCGCAGTGAATCTTTCATTGACAGACTGGAAGCCCATGATTGGCGATGCATTTCGTAATTAGCTCATGACGCCCTGACTAGCATCTTCACGAATCAGCCGGATGTTTGCTTGGTGTCCGCAATGGATGGGCCCATTAGATGAATCTGCAAAGTGACATGAACTTGTGTTGTTGTGAACAAGGTTAAGTGGTGGAATCGAAGGCATGCCAAGGAATGTAGTACATTTGAACATCCCGTCCGGTCAGCGAATTTAAAGCCGCTAAATCCGTCGCAAAGTCAAGCTCCGTCAACTTTTCTATGCGACTCAAGTTCTTTTTATCAGCTACCAAGACACCACGATATGGAGCGCATAGATATAGCTCAACTCACACCGGAGTATTTGTTCCAGGAACACATATCAAAACGGATGCCACTTGTCATTAGTGGTGTACCGGCAGACAACGACTTCAAGGCATACGAGAAATGGACCGACATTCGATACCTCAAGAAAACCGCTGGCGAAGCAAAAGTCAAGGTGGAGCCTATGCATGCAGCTAAGAAACAGTATGGGACCGATGTCGAGCGAGTCTCTACCACCTTTGGCTCTTTCCTAGACTCTTTGCAAGTGGATTCGGAAACTTACAATTATCTCACTACGCAATACGACGACAATGTCGGCTTAGACGACAGCGATGTTGTCGCCGCCCAGGCCTTTCCGGAACCAGTACGTTCGTTGATTCATGATCTGCCCATGGCCCCGAAAATCATGGGCAATCTTGCTTTACAGCAAATGAACCTGTGGGTGGGAAAGAGCAAGGAGGGCGCCAGTTCTGGGCTACATCATGATTTCCACGACAATCTATATATCTTGCTCAAGGGTCGGAAAAGATTTGTTCTTTTCCCTCCTGAGATGGCAAAACACTCTAAGCCATTTGGCGAGCTGGGGAGAATCCACGATAACGGCCTCATCGTTTACAAACCTGGTCAGGAAGTTGCAGATAATGATGGAATCAGACCTGATGGATTAAGTGAAAGAGATGCAGCTGGCCTGAGGGTCAAGGCATTGGAAAAGAAAATGGACCAATTGAGGGAGGCTGAGGGCAACGAGGAAGAGCTTGAGGCGTTGGAGGAAATCTACGATGAAGCTGTGGAAAACATGATGGATTTCGCCATTGAGGAGGCACAAGGTGATGATTTTGACGAAGATGATGGTGATGATGTTGACGAGGACGAGGAGCTTGATGGTTTGATGGAAAAGATTGGCGAACATATCAAGGCTGATTCTTCTGCCGGCCAGAAGAGAAAAGCTGCGGATGAGCTCACAGGCTCCAAGTCAAAGGCTGTCAAGGGCGATGATGATCAGGATGATGAGGGCGAGGAGGAAGATGAAGAAGACGACCAAGGGAACGGATTTGATGACTTTGAAGACTCCGAAGATGAGGACGGCCTGACTCTGCCTGGATCAAAAGCAAAGGCCTTCCCCGAACCTCCATCAGAACCTCTGTCATTTTCCCAGATTCCAACCCAAGAGCTTCACCAACATCTCGGTCTCAAACAACCAAAGAAGCAATCAGTTGCTCTATCCAAAGCGCCCAAACCGCTAATTGTCGAGCTCAATGCCGGAGAGATGTTGTACCTGCCCACATCATGGTGGCACGAAGTAACATCTTTCAGTAATGCCGAAGAAACTCAGCTTAGCGACAAGAAGGGCAAAGGCAAAGCGAAAAGCACCGATGACTATATCCACATGGCACTAAACTACTGGTTTCACCCTCCGGACCAATTGGACAATGCTGAGAAGCCATATACCGACGACTTGGTATGGAATTACCTGAGAGATGAACTTCGCGCCAACTATAATGGCCTTGTGTGCCACGCAAGAGATCTTTGATACAATGCCGACATCAATGCATATGAAACGTTGTCCAGGATATGATGATGTATTATAGTGCCATGTACATGTGGATATCTAACACTTTGTTGTTACGGTTTCACGCAAGAGCGAAGCGCATCGCCAATCGATTCGCATAATTTGTGTTGCTGCCTAGACAGCTCGCCTGAACGAGCTGAAGATCGTCTCGAATTGACAAAGGCGAATTGATGTTCACAGACCTAGATTCACCGCGAATATCAACTCACCACACTGCTGCGAGCAACAAAAGATGAATTCCGGATAATTCGCTGATGAGCCAGATGATCATCTTACTTGGCAGCCCCACACATTTGGTACAATAGAACACAAAGAACGAGACATAGCGGACATAGTCACCGGCTCTGACAGCCGGCGCCAGAGCAAGCTGCATAAAGAAGAAGCGAAAAGTAATTGCTCCACATCCCTTGCTATGGAAATCGCTCGCCTGAAAGAGCTTCCTTTCTCACGTGGAAGCGAAAATCGGCTTTTCGCGGGTCGTACAAAGAGTCTGAAAGAAGCCTTTTGTCAAAGTGATATGATTCACTCCAGCGTAAGCAGTGGTATAAATCATTCTGCCCAAGCACCTTTCCTCTCCACTTCGTTACTTCATCAGAGAAAGGAAAGCCTTTGCACTTACCACAACATCAACAAGACTGGTACACATTCAGTTTACCAAGCACTTGTTGCTTCGCCCTCACGACCATGTCAGACCACACCAATCCTCTCTCTACGACACAGATCATCCTAATTGCCCAATTCTGTATTCAGGGGTTAATCCTTGTTTTCCTGGCTTGTATCGCATACCTTGTTTACCACACCCGTTTCGGATCCCTATCCAAGAACGACAAATCAGCGACTACAGGCATGACTTCTGATCCAGATCTGCAAGACGTATCCCAACTTGACGAGGCCATACTGCGTACTAAGAGCCATCTGGAAGAGTCTACTGTACTGCGTAACTCCGCATTCGAGAAAATGAACCAAGTTGTGGATTTCTTGTCCACCACTGGTACCGGGAAGATTGAAACCTCCAGTCATGAAGATCCCAATATCGATGCTGGCTCAAAGATGACCATCACCAGTCCTATGAATACACGCAAACGATCAGTGTCGGCTCCTTCAGCGACCACAGCAGTACACGAGGTCCCACGCACTATTGCTCCAACTACTCCCCCTATCACAAACAAAATCGCCATTTCCAGTACACTCAAACCTACAGACCACTCCTCATCAGATCCCAGGTCACACCCTCCCACAACCTTCGCAAACGCGAAAGCAAACCTAGAGGGAGCAATATCCATCCTCTCCACCGACGCCTCAAAAACAAGCACATTCCTCCACTCCCATCTCTTGATCCTGGCAAACGCTCATACGCAACTCTCGATGCTAACCACCCAGCTCAAAAGCCTACGCACCACCCTCCTGGCAAAAGATAAAGCCCTCGCATCAACCACCACCGAGTGCACGAACAAGAATGCCGAGATTCAAACATTGCAAACAACACTCAAAGCTCTAAAGCACGAACACCAAACAACCTTACACACCACGGCCAAAGTGAAAGACGCACTCGAGAAAGGAACGGCCGTAGCCCGGCAGGAAGCCTTAGTGGCAAAGAATGCCCTAGCAGCCGAAAGAGCAGAAGTGACGCGTCTGAGGCACACCCTCAGCATCAAAGACGGTGAAATCGAGGGGCTAAAGAAACGGGTCTTGATCCACGAAGCCAGGGCTGTCCTCCCTCATAAACCCACCTTTTCCACCGACGACGCCTCCACCCATTCGGGTTTGACTTCAACGGCAGCGGGTCCGGACCCAGCAGTCACACAGAGCAGATACCAGTCCTGCGACACTCGCGCTCACGACAGAGGGAGACAAGACAGGACGATAGTCACAACGTCCAGAACCACCATCACAGAGCCAGAAACAGCAGAACCCGACGAAAAAGCAGCAATACGCAAAATCCCCTTCCCAGCCCTGATCGAGTCCCTGACCGACCCTGCCGACGCTGAGAGGGAAAAGGCAGAACTAGCAGCCCAGCGTGCACAGCTCTCGGAAATCGAGCTGGCTCAGCAAAATATGGATGAGGAACTGCAAAGAATCTTATTGCGTGAAGAAAGGGGTGGGGTGATGAGATCGTGGGGGACTGCTGGTCATGGTAGCGGTGCCAGCAACCACAATGACTCCGGTGACAACGACCAAGACGACCAGTCCCAGGACAAATAAAGCAAGGCGACCACCAGAGTAAGAAAAAGAGGTTAGGGACGACCCAGCAAGGAAGAAAGAAACAAAAAAAAGAGAGGAAGGGGGAAGAAGAATTGGACATACAGATAGCTGTCCCGACAACGGAAGGGGGTGGGGGAATAGTGAAAAGCAAGAGACAGATAGACGAGCGAAGAGAAAGTGACAAGAGTAGCAAGAGGCCGGAGTTGAAAGAGAAAAACAACAGTGTACGAGGATAGTCAAGATGTTCACTGCTGTTGAGCAATAGAGAAGCGGTTACAAATTTTTTTGATCCATTTTTTCGACATGTTGCGCCTTTTTTCTTTTCTCTTTCCAAAGGCAGTAAAGATAAACAGTTGAGAGTTTTTTGATGTCTTGATGTGATTAGAGGACTGTTCGCACCGGACAGAGCCGCAATGTGAAAGCCAAATGCAAGCATTAGGGTTCAAGTCACGATGAGGTAAGAAGCAGAAGAAGTACAAGTGGTAGGATGAACAATGGTTGATAACATGAGTAAGATAACAATTAAGTTGTTCACCCCTAGGGGCCCCTTATACACTAATCCAGCATGCCATCCAATCAGGGCAATATCCATACCCAACAATTCAACAAACCATCAAATAATGTCAGTCAATACAAACACTTCTCCACACTGTGCAGTCACTCCCTCATCATCCTCTCAAATCTCCCTTCATGGGGCGGTGTTTCGTGCAGAACATCTAGCGCCACGGCGTTCCTGCTGGGGATATCCGCCTCGCCTGTCCTTCTCACCCAAGCAACTCTGTCATCTTCGAGACCCTGGATGGCCGTGACATGCAGCTCATTCTCTTGATCTTCGGATGTAGATCTGTGACCTCTGCGGTGGTGATGACGACGACGAGGGGCAGTCACTCGTGGCTGTCTCGCACTGTGAAGTGGTGACAAGATAGGAATAGTGGTAAGCTCGGCAGTACTAGGCTCAAAAATTGCTTTTGGTTGGGTAGCAGGATGAATCTGACGATGCAAGGATTTCTCTGGACTTGAGCCGGACCCCGAGCTGAACGTAATCGGTCGAACTGGCATTGAAGATGGGGGAGGACGACGACGACGCATAAGATCTGCCGGCGTCTGGGGTTGTGTCCTTGCCGGTAGATCGTCGTCATAGATCCTAAATCGCGGAGTTGCTGTTGGTCGAGTATGGAGCTTATCCGGTAACAAGGAAGAGCGAGGTATCCTGCTACTGTGAGGCGTAGTGGGTGGTGCTTGCAGTAAAGATGAAGGTGCATCGCTTGGAATTACGGGTTCTGGTGGGCTTGAAGACATGGGCATGGAGCTTATCGGTAAAGAATAGGTTGGACCAGAAGTGACCGGCGACATTCGCGAAGGCGAAGAGGTCATGGTGGGCAGCGGAGAGCTTCCAGAATACATGGAAGATACAGTCGGTGGACTGGATAAAATCTGGCTAGGCATAACAGCCAGCATACCTGTCATTTCTGGACTCGAAGATGGCACCACCGCAGGTTCCATATGTTCAATGCGACGATGCAAACGCTGACGGCGTTGGGGAAGCGATGGTATAGGCTCAGGGACGACGTTGATTTGAGGCATCATGCGAGGGTCCTGGTCGTGATCACTACCAGATGGGTGATCTTCAGAATATAAATCTTCAGAATAGAATAAACTTCCGCTGAGAAGATTGCCTTGGAAAGGTCGCATGCCATTCGAACCTCCCGATGACTGACGTGATGATCTTCCTGCAGAAACAGCGGATAGCCGACGAAGCCCGGCCGAGAGCTCATCAAGAGGTGAGTGGTTGAGGTAGAAAGACTGGGGGGTGACTGCGACTGGACGAGAGACTGGCAGACCCGTGCTGTGACGACTTCTAGCACTGGCGCCGCTGGGTCTACGAGAAGGCCTAGTTAATGGATCGATAGAGCCACCGCGGTTCCACGTAAGCGAACTATGTCTGGAATGTATCGTCGGTGCTTGCGGTGGTAGACTGGCAAGGTTCGGCACGGAATAACTTGCGGTGGAAGAAGTTCTTGTATCAGCTGCATTCTTGTTGCGTCTCACAGAGTTTCTCGGCAAAGTTTGAACATCGTGATGTTCCATTCTTGAGCGTCTACGGTCGGGATGACCCGATAATGCAGCATTATATGGGTCTCGTGAGGGGCTCAGTGGAGGATGAAGTTGGTGCGGCCGGCCAGAGGATTGGGTCACCACAGGATATCTGCCTACCACATGGCCAGGTTGAAAGGCTTCGTGGTCAAATGGGCGGCGTTGTTGGGCATGAAACGGTCTCTGCTTACGAGTCCTTCTGACGCCTCGACTGACCGATGTCCTCTTAGTCGACGGGCGCAGATGATGGCGAGGAGAAAGGCGAAGTGCAGGAGGAACAAGTGCTTGGTTGTCTGGTATAGATGATGAGAAAGGCCGAGGACAATAATGATTCGAGCTTGAATGACCACTAGGAGGCGCTCTTGGTTCCACGTTGTAGTCGTCAGCTGAGCCGAAGCGCACTCTGGGGACAAAAGATGGAGCCAATGGATCTAAAGATCTTGCAATGTCGAATTGGTTTGGAGCTACGAGCCTTGGTTCGCGGGGTGGTCTATACTCGGTGGGTAGAACAGAGTCACGAAAGCTAGGACGATGATAAGGAGCATTGCTGTCGCCACCACGCTGACGTGGAGATGGACGTGATTGTAGAGGTGGGTCGTTGTTGCCATCGAGGGTCTGGCGGAGTAGAGGCGAGCCTTCTTGTTGATAGTCTGCGTGCAGTTCGGAGAGAGCATCCTCGTCAAGCTCACTTGAGGCGTCGGAGACAACAGCTACAGAGGAAGACTCGATGGACTGAGACAATATATGACCCCTTGCTTGTCGGGGACCAGGACGTAAGACGCCTTTATGCCATGCAGATGGTCTTGAATTTTGTGATTGTTGATTCGAGTGTATAGCAAACCAGTCAGTGCCCGTCACGGGTGGAAGGTCAGAGGGTCTGTTGGCCAAGCGCTGTTTGAGTTCTGATATCTCCAAGCTGGTGATCAGGATTTTCGAAGGAGTAGGGCGAAGCATCTTTATACGTGTAATTTGTCGCAATGCCGAAGCATCATTATGCATGCACCTGGTCCCAGTGTCGAGCCTTGTCCGACAAGGATGACAAGTTGGGGTGTACAAATAGAAAGATGTGGCTCATCTTGGGAATGAGATGTGACATTGATGGGGAAGGAACGGAGGCCTCGCATGACGATTGGAAATGTTTGGAGGTGGAAATGAACCGAGAAGGGTAAGACAGCAGATGAAAAGACTTGCCTGAGCATGTGTGAGGAGGAAGGAGCGACCAGGGGCAGATCTACGACAAGGCTGGCTTAGGCTATGCTGAATAGAGCGGATGTCCAGGGAGAAGCGGTATTATCATTGTCCTATTGATTAAGATTACCTGACTATTGGATTGCGACACTGTATAGTGAGTGGATGGACACTTGACCTGCATATGTATGGTTTGCAGTGACAAGGTAAGAAGAAACAAAAGAGCCCAGGTGAAGTCATCACAAGCAATGCCAAGACACTCGTGTATATTGCATTGCACAACAAGAAGCGGTGTATCAAAAGTCGATGCGACGAAGACTGCAGAGGAACACGTACTGTAGAAGATGATCGACGGCTTATGCAGGCAAAGTGGATGAGAAAGTGGGAATTGGGGGGAGAATGGCATCACCGACTTCTATTTCAAGAGCGACAGAGGTGAACTTGGTGGAGTTGTTCTGGATGTTGGGCGAGGGTAAGGTAGATTATGGGGTGGTCTGAGCTCAAAGTCACCGAGCGCATGGCAGTGGCATGGTAATGGAAGGTATGGCACATGTGGACGATGACTTGCATGCTGTGAGGTGGACAGTGTTTGTAGTGGTGTGCTTGTTCTGCAATAATAACGACGATGATTGATGCAAAGAATTCAAGAGCTGCATAAGCGTGGTCGGCCATGTCATCGGCGGCTCTGCTGTCTGGTCAAGTGTACGGGTACCTGATAGTCTGCGACTGCGCCGCCTGAGTCACGAGGACCCTTGGGTTGTGCTTGTGCTTGTGCTTTGATCCGTGGGCAATTGCTGTACTGTCCTGTCAAGTCTGAGTCTCCGTACCGTACCACGGGAAATCCACGAATAGCTCACCCACACGTCGCACCACTTCCTCTTACACAGAGGCGTTGAAGTCGAAGTTGGTCTGTCTACCTGACCTTGCAGCGGCGGTTCTTTTCTTTTCTTTCCCCCTGTCGTCTGTTAACTGTCGAGCCGACGTCCTCTCTCCTCCCCTCCCGCGTCTACCTTGCACTGAATGCCGTCTTGGCTCCGTCACTCGCTTTCTGCTTGAGGTGCTAAGGTACAGGTAGACGCCCAGGACAGGCTCCACCCTCAGTGTACCCTCAGTGTCTCCTCCGCCATGAACGGCGACCTCAGTCTGTCGCAATCTCTGGGTGGCCTGCGTATTGCCAATCCAGACGACGACGACGACGACGAAGAGGACGAGTCCCTTGGTGTTGCTGCCGCTGCCTCTCCCGCTCCCACTCCCGACAACACAACAACACCCCCCACAAACACCACCTCCACCACCACAACCACAACCACAACCACCTCGGCGCCTGTCGACTCCTCCCCCCATGTCCGCCCTACTTCCTCCTCGGCCGAAGATGACCGTCCCACCATCTCGTCACATTCATCCGGCAGCACCATAAGAGACCTACAACGCCCACGCGGTCTGTCCGAGATCTCGGCCAATAGCGGTGGGGGCTCTTATAACAGCGACAATGCCTCTTCTTCGCGGGAACCTCCTTTCGACCCTTACAACAACAACAACAACAACCCCCAGCGGGTATATCGTGCTCCCTCGAGTGGTGCAGACCAACTCTACGTCCAGCAACGCATGACCCGCCAACCTTATGACACGCAATCCCAATACTCGTCAAATTCACAATACAGCGGCCGCATGAGGGATCCCAACTCTACCCGCCCAATGTCCATTTACAACCACGGCAACACCTCGAGCAGCTCGCAGGTCTCGCATTCATCCTACCGATATAACAATGACAACATCCAACCACCACAACCCGCAATGGGTCTCTCAAGGAGTGCCTCAAGAGCTGCTGCTGCCGCCGCCATGGCTGGACAAGTGCCCACAAGACAACCCAGCAGGAGCTACAGAGGAGACCCGCAGATAGCTCCACCCGGCATGATGCTACCAAGAAGGAGCTCCAGAAGAGTACCACCCGCCTACAACGGGTCCGGTCCAGCTTCAACTTCACCGTATGCCGTCGAAGGCGGTCCGTTACCAAGCAGTGAGGAGTGGAAAGAAAAGGGCGCTGCGGTGTCCACCAGGCAGGAGATAGATGCTAACGGCAATCCAGTGCAAAAAGTTATCAAAAAGGGTGTCAAGGATTTCAACTTTGGCCGCACCTTGGGCGAGGGCTCTTACAGTACAGTCCTGGCCGCCACAGACAGACAGACGATGCGCGAGTATGCCATCAAAGTCCTCGACAAGCGGCATATAATCAAAGAGAAAAAGGTCAAATATGTCAACATTGAAAAAGATGCTCTGAACCGCTTGACCGAGCATCCTGGTGTCGTCAGGTTATACTATACATTCCAGGACGAGCGATCACTCTATTTTGTCCTTGATGTAGCCAACGGTGGTGAGCTGCTGGGTGTGTTGAAGAAGATGGGTACCTTTGACGAGGAGTGCGCCCGATTCTACTCTGCCCAAATACTGGATTCAATCGCCTACATGCACTCCAAGGGCATCATTCACCGAGATCTCAAGCCGGAGAATGTTCTTCTAGATGACAATATGCACACCAAGATTACCGACTTTGGAACCGCAAAGATCTTGGACATTAGGCGGAATGTGGATGGCGGGTCTGGAAACGATCCTGCGGGTGATCCGCTAGATGGCGTCGAGCTGGATAGAGCCAACTCGTTTGTCGGAACAGCAGAATATGTCAGCCCGGAATTGTTGACTGATAAGAATGCTTGCAAAGCGAGTGATCTGTGGGCTTTTGGTTGCATAGTATATCAACTATTGGCTGGTCGACCGCCCTTCAAAGCTGGCAACGAGTACCAGACCTTCCAGAAGATTGTTGCTCTCGATTACTCCTTCCCGGATGGCTTCCCTATGGTTGCTCGAGATTTAGTCGAGAGGTTGCTTGTTCTCGATCCGGCGAAACGTCTTCCGATAGAGCACATCATGTCACATCAATTCTTTGACGGTCTACAATGGGGCAAAGGGCTATGGAAGCAAAAGGCCCCTCGCTTACGAAGCTACATGCCGCCACCCTCGGCTCCCATCAACCTCAACAATAGCAATGGCTCTTCCTCCAACCTGGGCCATATCCCGGGCGTTGCGATGGCACCCGCTCCTTCCCAGGGTCTACACCCACAACAACAGCAACAATCAGTGCAACCTTCTCCGCAGCTATCACCGCCGCAGGCCAGACCTCAACTACGGGCCATTACCGAGCTTGCACCGCCATCCCAGCTAGACCTTGATTGGTCAAATGTACTCACTCGCAACAATGAACGAATCCTCAAGCTCGGAAACATGAATGTCCTCACCGCACCCGCTCCTCACTCGCCAAATTCAAAAGGTGGTGATGGCGAAAAGGACACACCGAATAGGAAATTCTCCCGCTTCTTCGGAGGCAGCACCACAAAGAAGAGAGAGCGACTGGTGATTATCACATCAAGCGCGAGATTGATCCTCGCCGCAGCTGGTGGAGGGGAGAAAAAGGCCAAGATGGAGGTGAACCTTTTGACACCCGGCACATCGTGGAAGAGCTACATCGATGCACGGGGACTGACAGTGTGGTGTGTCGATACTGTAAGACTTTTTTTTCTTTTCCTCCTATCCACAAACATCCTAGATTGCAATTCTGACCAACTTTGTACAGCGCGACAAGCACCTCTCCTTTGACGACCCTCGCTCCACGCCCTCGGACCCCGAAGGCAGCAAATATAGCACGCAAGAGTGGCTCGAGATGATCGAGCGCGCAAAGGAAGTCGCTATTTCCCAATCGATGGCAAATTCCTACTCTAGCGAATCAGGTTACAACGACCTCGCCTCTTCTGTGTCCAGCCCGGCCAGCGTAAGTGGTGCAGCCGGTAGCAGTGGTGCTGGCGGCGTCAACAGCAACAATGACGGCATGGACGGCTTGCTAGATCAAGGTAGTGGAGGTGCTGGTGGTGCGGGAGGTGGAAGAAATACCCTCAGGAAGGAGCAAGGGGATACGGAGAGTCTGAAGGGGAGGAAACCGAGGTTTTCGAAACGGCATAGTAAAAGTGGGCTTGCTGCTGTCTTTTGAGGCGGGCGTTTTGCGCTCGGCTTGGTCTATTTGTCTCTGCGGTTTTTATTTTTTCTCGGGCTGCTTGCTTACCTCTGAATGCCTGTGTGAGAGAGGTGGAGTGCTAGGCGCAGGTTGCTGTCAGTTGTGTCTTTTCATCGCGAGCGAGTGAAATGGAGGCGAGGACTTTTTTCGTTTGTTTCATTGCAGAGTGTAGCGTTGTTGTTCGTTGTGTTGTTCGTGTGCACATATCATGAAAAGAGGAGGAGGTGCGGATCTAGTTTATGAAGCAGGAGGAATGGAAAAGAAGTGGATAAGAAAGTCTTGATCGAGTTGGCTGAATGGATGAGAGGATGGACGCGATGGATAGCAGACGCCCCCTGAATCGAATACAAGTTGATTCTACAGAGAGGACTCTCAATTGCAGTATTTGAACAGCTCCTCAATACAGATGGTAACGAAGCAAGGCGGAGGTGATCACGATGGGACCGCACTCTTCGCTAAGCTTTGTTTATAAACAGGCTTGAGAACAGTTCAAGAATTATTACAAGGTATCTCAGGCCATAATCGATGGCCGTCCCTCATACTGGATTCATAATGAATTGAAAGCTGTGCAGGTGCAAGCGAATGTGGGGCATCTGATAAGAAGCGAGAAAGAATTGGCGAGCACGTCAAGCCGCAGCACATGATGGTTTGGCATGTGATTCAGCGAGCCTTGATTTCAGAGACGGGCGGTAAAGGCTATCATTATTGATTGCTGCATACAAGTCACGTCACAGCGTCGTTGTAGTGCCTTGCATACAGTACACCTCACACACAAGATACTCTGATGCAGTTTGACCCTGCCTCTTCTTTCATTTGCTCAAGGGCAAGGTAAGATAGAGGCATCGTCGAAGCTTTGAAGATTTGCGGAGGCCCATCTGTTGACAAACTAAACGTCGGCCAAACAACCTCTGTGAACCTCCCTTGCAAGGCTACAATTCCGGAGTTAGATACTCTTCGCGATGCACTGTGGTGTTTTACGGTAAATCCAAGACACGACACACCTTCTTCGGACTTGTCTCCACGTCTACAAGACAAAGCACGACGTCCGGTTAGCCTCGGGCGCACAAATCAAGTGTCGGTTGCGCGCACTTTGCCAATCAGCGTGTCAACTGTTCGTTATTGGTTATACAAGTCTCAAGTCTTCCCTATTGGCTTGATTGACCTTGTTCCTTCTCTATTGGCCATACCAATCTTCATCCTATTCTCTATTGGCTATCACCGGCTCCACCCTGTCTTGGTGGTTCATCCCGCTGCTGTCGATTCTTGTTCATGTCAGACTGGGACTGTATCAGAAGAGGATAATTATTGAGGACACAACTCCCACTCGCATGCATACATTCCTTTCCATCAAGATCATCCTCACGATCAACATTTAGACCTGCTCCGTCAATAACCTTCGCCTTCACCTGTCGCCCCATGATTCTTTCATCATGGTCAAGGCCAACATCCAAGTCAACTACTACTCGGCGCTCGAGCTGCCGAGTGATGCCACAGTCGAAGACATCAAGAAACAATACCGCAAGCTTGCTCTCAAACATCATCCCGACCGCGGAGGAGCTGTGGAAAAGTTCCAAGCCATCCAAGCTGCGCATGAGGTGTTGGAAGATCCTGCTACAAAGGCCAAGTACGATGCCGACCGACGAAAGGCAGGCTTGATCCCTACATTCGGAAGACCCGGCGCAACCGCTCCCAGACCGAACCCTTATGCTGCAGCAACCGGCACATCGTCTGCATATCCTCCCCCGCCAAGACGTACCGCTACCACGAGTGGTGGTGCAGCAGGATGGCGACCCTCGGCTACTGGTACCACGGGTGCTGATCGCTTCACCAACTTCCCCCGCCCTGCACCAACGAGCAAGAGAGATAGTGACAAGTCGAATGTCTTTACGGCATGGCAGAATATGAATCAGAAAAAGGATGCTCAATACGCCCAACAACAACAACAGCAACAACAACAACCCCAGCAGCCACGTCCACAACCCAAGGGTGCCTTTGGTGCCTCCCCTCAGAAGCCACGTCCTCATGCGCCGCCGAGGACTGACACAAGGTTTCCCTCGGAAGACGAGATAAGAGCTGGCATGAATTATCGTCCTGCACCCGCCGGCGGCTTCCACTCGGAAAAGGCGCGCACTGCTTGGGCTGATTTCAACGCATCACAAGCCGGAAAGCCGGGTATGGCAAGAAGCAACACCACCAAGACTCCAAGAAAGGGCGGCTTTGATCCTATGGCTGGTGGTGACGAAGGTCAGGCTGGAAGTACTCACAACTATTCCTCATCAAGGGCGAGGACCAAGTCTGATGATGCTCGCTCATATCCTCCTCCACCCCCTCGCTATCCAGATGCCGCCCCTGACGAACAAGATGCACCGTATACAGAAGGCTCTAGAATCAAGACTCCTTATTCTTCGCACATAGGACAGCAGAAGTACATGTCGAGCGACAATCTTCGTCGTGCAAATCCTTCTAAGCAACCTCCGCCGCCGAAGACTACCCCTCCGAAGCAGACATCTTCCAACGGAACCAAACCAAGACCTTTCATTGTCGAGGACTCAAGCGATGACTCCGACTCGGAGATTGAAAGCACCGCCACCACTCCTGAACATAATGCTCAATCGAAACCTGATTTGTCCAGCAATCCATTTGCTCCACGTCCGAAACGGACACCGGTCGCTCCTAGCAGCAGAAGTACGACCGCCTCTCCTTTCAAACCGCCCAGCTTTGAATACATGGCATCCAGTGGGTTTGGTAGTAACAAAGCCAATGTTGGTACAAACGATAGTTTCGCTACTGATCAGAGTAATGCCTCCAACACCACTCAACCTGATCAAGGAACCGCTGACAAGGGCAAAAACACCATGTACGAAGATCCTTCCCTTGAATCTGTCAATCCCCTTCCCAACATTTCATCTTTGAAGCCTTTGCGTCGTTCTTTGGCCAAGCCTGTTGTTTCGTGGGCCGGCTTTGGTGACTGGGCTATTCCTTCTTCCATCAAACCATCTTCACGCAAAGATTCAGCTCTTCCACGAGCTGACAACAGTCATACAAATGTCGATGTATCGGATCTTTCTTCAACCTTGGATCCTGTCGACGTTGAGAAAAAGCGAGTGGAGAAGAACACTCCACCATTTCCTTGTAACAATGTTAGATTCGTGGCTAACGGCACGGATGTAACCAATTCATCCAATATCGGGTTTGTAAACGACGATGCACTGCTTTCTTCTTCACTTTCGTTTTATCTTTTTGAAGATCCATACTAACATCCACCCTGATTTAGTTTCACTTTTCCTGTTGACAACAACATCTTTGCTTCTTCAGTCCCCAATGCTAGAGCAAGCAAGAGTGAAGAAAAGATCAACACCACATTTACCCCAGAACAATGGGCAGGCACCTTTTCCGCTAACAACGTTTTTGCTGCGCCTACACCAGCACGGAAGCCGTCTTCTCCAGCGCGAAAGAGTTCTAGAATCCTTCGATCAAGCGCGAGTAACCTTCAAAATGCATCTACTACAGCGACTGCTGCAGCTCCCACACCATTCGCCCAATATTCTGGCTCTGCGCCTGAACAAGTGCCACAGCCACCTCTTTCCCCGCCGCAACAACCGGTCAAGTTTAGTGCTGACGAATGGGCCAAGACGATGAAGGATTCGCAATGGAACTTCCAACCAGAAGTGTTAAGGTCAGATGCTTCACTGTCTGGATCATCTCGTCCGTCGTCTAGAGGTACACGCAAAGCGAGTGTGAAGAAGATACCAACAACGATTCCAAGACCAGCGACAGCTACTGCCGTGGAAGAGGAAGAGGCTCAACAAGCCGCTACTGGAGATGCAAACGTCACCGCGCAGCCACAACCTCAGCCTCCTGCTGCAGATGACATGATGGACATTGACATGGACGGCGTCTCACCAGCACCTGGCACGCCTTCTGACTTCACCGCCACGCCAGCCCAGAAGAAAGAACCCAAGTTCGTGCAAGTCGACCCTTCTAGCCTTCGTAAGAGCACTGGTCCAACCGAGACCACCGACGAACCAGCACTGAAGACGAACCTTGATGATCTCGCCTCTGTCCTCTCCCACCCCACCACCAAGAACGGCGGCCTATCGGACCTTGCAGACGTAGCCTCAACCCTCCCATTTGCCTCCAAATCCGCTCCGATACCTCCCACCAAAAATTACACCCCACAACTGCTCTCCCTGCCTAAGCTCCCCGTCGCACCGGAGACACCTGCCAAACTAACCCGCCAATCCTGGCGTCGCCACTGCGAGCTCTTTGCGCGCTACATGGGCAAATTCCACGACTTTGACAGCGCCATGCTCGCTCATTTCAACTCTCGACGCGAAGCCGCCGCCGTAGTCATCGCCCGTGGGGTGTCAGAACTGGAAAGTGTAGGTGCGGAGGGATGGAAGAACTGTCTACGGGCTGTGGAAGAGGATGAGCGCGTCAGAGTACATTATAATGTTGGGCATGATAGACATCTCGAGGCTTGCAGGAGTTTCGAAGGAATTAGGGAGCGTGTTAGGGTTCTGGCAGAGGGGGCGGGGTTGAGTGAGGCTTAGATGATTAGGACCGGCTTTAGGTTGGAACTGGTGCTGATGCTGGGATTGGAATGTGGGAAGGGCAAGGATGTGTGAATGGTGGTGTTTATCGGAGGAGGTTGAAGAGGTTGTTATTACGGGTGGAGTTGTGAACGTTGCTAGAGCATGTGGAGTTGTGCACTGGATGTGGGTGGGTTTGTACTTCGAACGAGGTGCGCATCACAGGCATGAACTGGGCCACATATCTTTTCGGGCTGTTCTCCCACACGGCTTTTGTTTTTTTTTTTATCTTGTGATATCCTTCGTTTTTCTATTCTCCAAATGTCATTATCGTTGACACTCTTTTTCCCTTTTCCTTTTCTTGGGTTCTTGTCCCCTTTCTTCGCATCTGGCTGGCGTGTTTTCAACGAGGCAATCGCCCTCTACTCGGTAGATTTATCAGCTGGCTAGCTAAGACCGAAGTAGAATGGAAAACAGTGGGCTGGCATGTCACTCTTACACCCTCCGCAACTTCTTCAGCGATACTCCTACTTTTGCCTCTTGCGATCTGCGTTCGTGCGTTCGTGCTGTAGTATGCTATCTTACTGTTCTGTGCTCTGATATGCAAGATTCAGGCATGGTTGTTCTCGTGCTGTCTATTTCCTTTTCCTCTACGGGTGTGCTATCTTGATTCTTTCCTTGGCCCTCTTTATAGAGCCTAGTCCGGCAAAGAGCGAGTTGAGCACAGGCCGAAGAAAATGCATGGGTAGAGGCACAGAGCAAGACAGACGGGGGGTGAGAACATCAACATCAGTATGTGCTAGTGCTACAAACAGTGACGATGGACCGACCGGGTTTGTCTCGCGTTGATTTGGTTTGTCTGCTGTATTCGTCTACACATTCCCTGAAAACACGAGTAGCGTGACCGAGCACGCTTCCTAGGATCAACCACTACATGCTCCACATGTTGACATAGCCAATCCGTTGCGATTGGTATACATATCACAACTGAAAATTCAGCGGCAAGAAACCAGTCGGAATTCATGTTGATGATTGGACAGGGTCGCTAGGCCCGACGTGTTTTCCGTCTCGCTTACCGGGCTACCTGGTTGGTGTAGGCCAGATGTATGCTCCGTCGTGCTAGTAAAGATCCTATTGTCATCGCGTCTTCTACGATCAAGTGCCGGCTCGTTGCTGGTACGAAGCTAGACCTCGCAAGTTTTCGATCGATCAAGGTGTGCCACGATGAGATGAGGAAAAGAAATTAGGAGTACGTACGGTCTATTCCACCTCCAAGTAACCTTGTGTCCCAAAAGGGTCTGGTTTTCTTATCATAGCGCTGTTGAGCTGCTCACCGTGGGTGATGTAAGGGAGGTTTGACACGAGATGGTTATTTGTGACATGGACGGTGGAAGTGGAGGACAAAGTATATAGGCTGGGATCTCCCAGGTCGTCATCAACTCTCTTATAAACGTGCCTGATGACAAAAAGTCGCCGGTTAGCTGCTCAAATCTGATAGACTGGGCAAACTGGGTTGGTCTTCAGCTGCAGAGGTCTAATGTTGGGTGTGTAGAATAGTAGTAGATACTCTCTGTCGTGTGTAAAGTAGGTGTGTCAGGTGCTATACCCATATCCAACTCGCGTGAGAAGACACATGTATCATAGTGGTGAAAGACAAACGCTAAGGCCACATAGGTGCTAAAGATCATGGTGAAAACAAGGAGATCATCAAGCGTCAAGTTCGTGATGAAGGAGAGAGAAAGACGTATTGTTCCTTCAACCCGTAGCTTGAAAGATGCGTTTGTTTCCATAGAAGTGTCTTTCTTGCCTACGGAATCATGACTTCCGGGTCATGTAACTGACGGTTTACCTCGCATTGGTTTGCTGCCAAGTGATCTGGTAAGTTCGAAGTTGCGAAGACTATGTGTCGGCGAGTTTGTAATGTATCAATACTGGATATGCTCCTTTCCAAGTCTGATTGGCAACGATTTGTCGGACTTTTAGGCTTAGACGACTGATCGGATTTGCCTTTTGTCATGACGAGGAAGAGGAAGAGGAAGATTGAACCGCGCTGTTAGAGGCAATCGTGAGCGAGACCTAGATCGTCCAAAGGACTATAAAGCCGCGGCAGAACGCGAGATGGCAGTCGTACCCGGAGTCGATAGCGAGACCTTTACGAGTGAACAACAGCTCCGTTTTGATACAGTGAACCTGCCGTCCCAATATATGCTAGGCCAGCCCTCCTTGGCACAATCATGACGGCCGTGTAGGCGAGTACTCTTTCATTCGCCGCTAGATAGGAGATTAAAGAGGGTATATATAACGTCGAACATACATGTACTTCTGTTGCTGCTACTCATGCATAACATGAGCGGATAAGCAAGGTACGCTGTATTCTTCTCCAACTACTGCAGGCCGCCGAGCGGGACCGTTTTACAGTTGAGTGGTAACGCTTGCGTCAGATAACATTAAGTTATGGGGGGTGGTAACGTTTCTTGGATATTGTGGCTGATAGTGCATAATGCCAAAAAGATGGTAGCGGGCCGTCGAAGAATGGTGAACTGACCACTACCTCACGTAGCTGCATTTCCCCGATCGTGAGAAGATGGTCATGTCATGGGTTAGTGGGACCGAGATCCACACCGAAAGAATAAAGTCTGGTGTTCTCCTCCGAGTCAAAACTGCCCTATGTTTCTCATCGTCACCGTACGCTTGTCATGGGCAATAATGATGATCATATCATGATGTTCTTCCCAATGAACGGTACGTGCGCCAAAGTTTGGTGATGTCAAAGCAGCGGTATATTGAAATCATGATCTTTTGCGCTCTTGGGCCACCAGGAAATCTCACGATCGGGTGCTTTGGCCAGAGAGGTATGGTGTCAGGTCAAAATATACGACGCGACAGGCGACTGGGGTGTGATATCACGAGCGCGTGTATTGAGATGCAAGCAAGCCTCCATGTGGCTGTGCAGAGAAAGGAAGAGATTTCTGGTTTTGCTCCCTCGGCCCCCCCGACCTTGCATACCGTCCCACGTTTCATCTGTACGAGCCACATGCAAGTTGCGCATTTATGCGGTGCCCACCCCGACCGGACAGTGAAAGCCAAGCAAAGCACGTTTCGACAACGCTACCAGTTTGAGCTTTGATAACCAGTGGTACTGTGGCGTTCGTCCAGCTCG
Source organism: Dothideomycetes sp. NU200 (assembly GCA_027943355.1). Classification (NCBI taxonomy): domain Eukaryota; kingdom Fungi; phylum Ascomycota; class Dothideomycetes; species Dothideomycetes sp. NU200. Next base: position 46,511 of record BSCJ01000043.1, on the reverse strand, counting down.
ATTGTCAGTCTTTGTGGTTCGCCTTTGTGAGCTCATTGTCGTGGAAGCATCATCATACCCACCGTAAGACGCTGCTACAACAGCATTTCCATAGCTTTCTTTCGGTGAAAATTGGTATTGTTGACATTCTGAACAACACACCACTGGATGTACCCACTATGACATAGCTACAGATCAACGTGCATTTAGCCCTGCCTATGCGCAGGGCAAGGCGGGGGTGGGCCCAAGACAGTTGTTCTGGCTGTGGCGCATCATCCTTGACCACTTTTTTCTGATCTCAGCCTTCTCTGTAAGAGGTATCGCTCAATATTCCAGCCTTTTCAATCCCTCGCGTGAAGCGACATGTTTTTGACCAAGGTGAAAACCAATTATGACAGCCGAGCTTCTTGCCTTGATTCGAGCAAATGTTCAGGCACCGCCCTGAGTCAAATAGAATTGGCGGTTGCATGAAGTTGCTAGCTGAAGAAGCGATCAATCAAGCTTTCGACAATCTGCGGCCAATTTCCGTTGTCGTAACGATCATCCGCGATCTCTGACTCTTCATTGGGTCCATTGGTCAATCCCCCTCATTTTAACCTGGGCCGGACGCCCACTTGGCAAATAGTCCAGACTTGCCAACAGATCTCGTTTGATAGGACAAGGGTGTATGGCTCGGCAGGCACAAACAGGTTTCGTCAGGGTAGTATCCGTGCAGTCGTGGGAGCTAGTAGGTATCCGCGAGCTTGCAAGGTCTAAACTGCCCAGCTTCTCATCTCGCATGCATGTGGAGGTTGGGTAGGTCGATTTGTTGATAAAGAGAGCTTGACATCCCAGCCTCTCGCCCTTCTTGTCGCGTACCTTCCTCGAACACCGTTACACATTACATCACGTTCTTCTCCACCTCCATTGTGATAGCTTCACGCGACTACCATCACTCTAGTCAAGCATCTCAATCACTCACTATGAAGACGTTTACCATTATTGTCGGCGCTGCTGCCCTCGTTGCTGCTCAAGACTTGAGCTCATTGCCTCCTTGTGGTGTGAGTTTTCATCTTCTCCGCCGTCAATGGTTGCACTGACTCTCAATGCGCCGTTGCCAACTTCACCCGCACAATACTGATTCATTCGTAGCAAACATGTATTGGCAACATGCTCGGTCAGGCTACTGCACTTGGTTGCTCTGCCTCTGACATTGCTTGTCTCTGCTCAAACGCCAACTTTGGTTACGGTATCAGAGATTGCTCCAACGAGGCATGCGGTGCTTCAGATGCTGCGCAGGTTATCTCCTTTGGCACCTCATTCTGCGAGCGTGAGTCCAATCACAAACACTGCTTCAATGGCATCGACTAACATCCCATCTAGAATACGTAGCCAACGCTTCCTCTTCTGGTTCTGCCTCTAGCTCCGCCCCTGCTGTCACTGCCTTGACTGCCAGCTCCAGCAGCGGTGCAGCCGAGACTACCAACGGTACCTCTGGTGTTGCTAGCGCTACTGGCTCTGGCTCTGGTGTCACCGTCCTCCCTCTCGTTGGCTCCATCACCACGGATGGAAGCACCATTGCCACCACTACTGGCTCTACTACCGTTTCTGGCAGCGCCGTCTCTACTGAGGCTCTTGCCGCCACTGTCACTTCCGGTGGCAGCACTTTCACCACCATTACTGGTTCTTCCACCATCTACGGCACCGCCGGTGGAGCCTCTGGCAACGAGACTGCCTCTGCTTCTGGCACTGGTGTCTCTGTTCTTCCACTTGTTGGTGTCATAACCACTGACGGCTCTACCATCACCACCACTACTGGCTCCACCACTGTCACTGGCGGTTCCGCTGTTGGCTCTGCAACCAGCGGTGCTAGCTCCGTCGCTTCTGGTGCCTCGTCCGGTGCCAGCTCTGCTGCTTCTGGTGCATCCTCGGGTGCCAGCTCTGTTGGATCTGCCGCTTCCTCTGGTGCCACTGGCGCAGCTTCCTCTGCTCGCTCCGGTGCTTCAAGCGCAACTGGTGCAGCTGGCAGCGCAGCCGGCTCTGCCACTAGCGCTGCTGGATCTGCTGCCAGCTCTGCCACCTCCACTGGTGCTGGTGCTCCCATGAAGACCGCCGGTCCCATGCTCGGCGCCGCAGCTCTTGCCGCTCTTGCTTTCATCTAAATCTTAGAGCTACAAAACACGGTCCTCTCTACTTCGGAGGGGGGTGAAACTCAGGTCATGAAGTCACACAGCGGGGACAGGAAGGAGAAGAATAGCACGACGACGACTTAATTAATGTATTATGTTTATACCCCTTTGATGTAACTTGATCGGGGCGTCTTACAGGGAATTGTTTGGGCACACTCACCATCATCAAAGCGAAAAGGATAGCGTCTAACCACAGCTTGGCGCATAATTAAAGAACCCATGTTTCTCATCTGAAGTTTTGACTCGTTCTGTTTGTATTGGTCTACGTGAAGTGTAGTGTTGTAGGGCAGATGGCGAACTTATCATATACTGTATACCGTCGCAGGAAACTAATATCGCTCAACTGACTACGATCTGTAAGTCCAGCTGCTTGTCATACGAGCTGTTGTCATTGACAGGACCTCGCAATCCTTCGATGATACACCTATGAGAGTTTATGACAACGTGACTGCATTTATCCGCCATATCAAGAACGGACTTTATCGCCCAAAAGGTATTCAATACGCTAATGGTTCCAGGCTGCGTATATAAATCGGACCAGGTATATCTGTACTAAGCATCATAAGTATCTAGTCACTCAGGCTGATGTTCGTCTGTGAGCTATGCAGGGAGCCGATCGAACAGAATGCTTATCATGACCTCGTATATTTCTCGATGTTGCTGATCCCGTTCCCATGCTACTTCTCAGGTACACGCATCCAACTTTTGTCAGTGTGTCGTCTTCCACGTCACCGTCGTTAGGCATCAACAAAGGCACCACATCACGCACTCTTCCGTCCTATAGCCAACAAAGCAACCTCAAACTGCCTCTCCCGTCCTCCATCCCACCTCTCAATGTATGCCTTCTTGAACGCACCCTTCGTACTCTCAATAAACCCCTCACTAAACCCCTTCATCAACAATTTCACACTCGGATTACCCATCCCATAAAACTCCTCCACAGCCTCATCCGCCGTCTTGCTCTTGTGCAAACACCTGAACTCCTCCACCTTCACCTCTTCAAACCCCGCCTTTCCCATCGCCGTCTGCAACCACTCCAACTCCGTAGTACCGGTGTGGAAAAGTGGAGGGGCAACATAGTCTGGATCCCCGCCCTGCGTCTTCCGCACCGCAGTCTGCCAACTCGGCACCCAGCTAACCCGACTCCAAGTCGCGATTCCCGCGACTCCGCCAGGGCGGAGGACACGGTGCATTTCCCCCACCGCCATCTGTGGATCTTCGGTGAAGCTGATCACAAACGTGCAGAAGACATGGGAGAAACTGCCGTCGGAAAGCTGATCTAGGTTTTGTGCGTCTTGGACTAATGTGGTGACGTCTGACCAGTTGTTTGCGATGGCTTTTTCGCGGATGGTGGATAGCATACCAGGGGATAAATCGCAGGCGAGGATCGGGATGGCAGGGTGGGAGGACTTGATTAAAGTGGTTAGTTGGCCGGAGCCGGCGCCGTTGTCTAGGATTTTGCTGTTGGAGGTGTCGAGGGGGAGGAGGGAGTGCGCCTGGGAGAGGAGGGAGGTGCAGGGTGCGGCTGTGATGCTTTGGATTGAAGAGGACCATTTGGTTGCGTGGGAGTCCCAGGCGTCGGCTGGGTGGGCGTGATCGTTCGAAGATGACATATTTTCTTTTCTTGATGATCTTTTTTGGGCTTGCGAGACTTGTATTTTTATTGATAGGGTGGTTGTAGATGTTGAGTAGGTTGTGTGGAGGCTGCGGTATGTTATAGGTGTTGTTGAATTGTGTCATATATGGTATGTGGTATGACATATGCGTGTATCAAAGTTCAATCTAGAGAGGCCGTTGTGAGCTTCTTGTGTTGTTGAAGACGCTACCTCGGCTGGGGTTATTGTAGTCAGTATACCAGGGTGGTAATGTTTAAGCTCTTATTAATTCGAGCATAGCATAGCAATCGATGTGTAAATTGATACCTTTGAGAGGGGTGGTTGCAATACAAGTAGCTTGCCTGGTCGTGCTTGCTTTGGTCCACCATGCTGAATGCATCTAGATATGATGGAGATAGATACAGAAACATGATGACCCTGAATGACTCGAAATTGATGAATCGCTTACATCAAGGTGTAGCCTTGTACTCAGTCAAAGACAAGCATCATTGTAAGTTTGATACAAGCATCGTCTCCGGCCGCCCGGCCAATCTATCTCATCTACTTCGAAAGGACAAAACAAAGCATCTCTCGCTAACCACCGTCTATACCTTCGATTAGACAGTAACCAACGCCCCAATACCTACAGCAACTGCAAAGCCAATACAAGCCGACAACGAACCAGCCGAGTTGGTAGAAGCAGCAGACTTGGAGTCAGAAGTAGCCTTTGTAGTTGAAGTAGACGCGCTTGTCGCAGAAGTAGCGGTACCAGTAGCAGTGGCAGAAGCACTAGTCGGAAACACACTCCCAGTCGCAGAAGCAAATCCAGTCGAGTGGGAAAAGCCAGTAAAGCTGGATGACACGGTGGAGAAGGCAGCCACAGAGGACACGGTCGTAACAGTCTATATATACAGCAAGGCCGCACCAGTCAGCCAGGGTTCATTCATGTGATAGTCTATATACAAGAAAAGAAGAAGGTGAGGATGTTGTAGATGAACATCACTCTTTGGAAGGGGGATCAAATAAAAGAGATGGAGATGGCTTTTTGGTTCTTTTCGGGGCCTCATTCACATACCCCAAGTCCAGCATCTGCCGCTTTATCGCAGACAAACTCGACGGCATCAACACCGTAGTTGTTGATGTACTCGTAGTGTGGTGCCAGATACATTCCGCTGTCGCAGTATGCATCACCAGTGTCGCAGTAGGATTGTGTGCGATTGACATATTGTAAGCAGCCAGAGTCGCTCGTGCGAGGGAATAGTCCGTTGCTTGTGCTTGTGCCTACGTCGACGGAGACTCCTGCAACGTGAGCTGGGTCACCCATTTGGATTACAGCGACGACTGAGAGATTATTGTTAGATGGGATTGATTCCACAAGGATGTCTTGGGCTTACTATTGGAGCTGTATTTGCTGGCAAGCGCTGCAGTAGCAGTGAAGCCGTCAGAACTGATACCACAGAGTGTGTCGCCAACGACTTGAGCTCCTTGAGAGTAGCCTAATAACACGATTTTACTATCTGGGCAGCTGGCGACATATTCCTCGATGAGCTTTGTTGCGTCTATTTTCGTTGTTATCAGCTTCGAATTTCTACCTTCTGAAGATACCAGGTCTTGGATATCCTCTAACTTACTGGCAACTCCAATTTCAACACTTGTTCCATACTCGATTAATGTGGCAGGATAGTCTACGCCTACGTAATCGGAGCCTGGCAGGTATTCCTGAATACCCGCTACTACTGGTGCGAGAAGGGAACCAATGCCAGGAGATTCGGTTGAAGCTCGCGCAACGATCATGTGGACCCCTGTTGTCGTGCAGTTACTGCTTGATACTGTTTGACGCTCTTCAATAGATGGCGTTGCTATTGCCACAGTGGCCAGTGACAGTAATGTGAGGAGCATAGTGTTATGCGAATGAGCGACTTGTCGTGTGTAATACAACGATAAATGCAAAAGTCAGGGAAGCAGTGAGAAAGGGATATAGAGTATATATTTGTACAACTAGGCTCGGAAAAGGGCAGTCCGCTTGCCTGAGACATTGATTGAGCTTTTGCTCTATCGACTATTATGAAGCACCAACGGTCGTAAGAGAGGGCCCACCTAACGAGACTAGAATCCTGTCACCATTCTTGGCCACTGCCATCCTTCTATACGAGCGAGAGGCGATTCCTGCAGACGAACATAACATTCCGGATCTGTGCTTCATGCTTGAGATGAGTTTTCGCATGAAATGTTGCATTTGAATTGAGGAAAATGAGGCTGGGAATAAGGTACTGGCGTGGTGATGGCATTTGACGACAGCACAACGGCAGGCCGAGACTTGGAGGTTTCTCAACGTTATCGAACGGTTTCACAGATCTTGAGCTGCAGAAGGGTAAATGCGAGAGGCTGGTTTTATCTGCTCGGTCTAGAGAAACAAGCACATGTCAGCTTGCGTGACCTCGTCGTAAACTTGATGCATCCTGCCTAATGATTTGGTGTCAGGATCCAGATGCGCAATCAGGGCGTTTGAAATAGCTTTACCATCAAGGTCGCCGGACATGCACTCCGAGACACACGTGGAGAACATGGTCCTTGTCTGCAAGAACACACTCATAGGAACTGCATTCTTTATTTGATGAGTTGAAATGTGTACACTGCCTTACAATCAAAGCCATGTCTAGAGACGCGTGAGGGGTGTATAAAGAGGTGTCGCCTTTGTATAACAAGTGAGACCTTGTCCGTCAAATGTCTGTTGACAATCATGCATACGAGTAGTGGGTCGTGATAGTTTCTGCTATCTGTAACAACTCGAGTAAAACATTGGCAAGAGTCTGAATGAGTCTATAGAAGGATACAGAGATGCAGGAGGCTATGACTTCACTGGAACTCAAAAATAGCTACGCAGCAACGGAAAGTCGGAATGGGATTCTACCGGTCGAGGCTTGGCTTGGCTTTGTACGATGCTCATTCGCCGCTCAGCCTCTTTCTCCGCCTCCCTCGGGCGCTCCCACCACTACGTGAACTCTCTCGCAAGGCAACAGTGACGCTTGGGATCCTTCACTCACGCTTGCCATCAGCACCTAAGTACGTACCCTTTTCTCATCGATACTCCCATCTTCATTTCACTCTCATCAAAGTTTTCTTTACTATAAATCCACTCTTTTCACAAACCACCCAGGAAAGCAGGCAACAATCATGGTTGGTCTTCATGCTGTCGGCCATTTGGTCCGCCGCGCTGTCGCCGCCTCTCCCGACCAGTTCCATATCGAACAGTTGAAGAAGGCAGCAAGTCTTTACGAGGACTCTCCAGATGCCCAAATTAAGCCAGCTGAGCTGCTGCCAATGCTCATCACAGGCCTGGTATTTGTGGTTCTCTTTATCTCGGTATGCTGATATCATCCTGTATGAACCACTATTAAAATGCTAATCAATACATCCAGGTCCGATACACTCTCGGTGAGGTGGTTTCCACTCTAGCCATGATTGAGCAGCCTCAGACTGCCATCCTCGAGCGCACCACTCACCTTGTCGACGACTCTCCCGATGCTCCTCTGAATAAGCAAGAGAAGGAGCACCTCATCGACGAAGAGGTCATCCTCGTCAAGCAAGATCCCATCACAGGCAGCATTCGCAAGACCATTCGCCATCTTCACACTGTCGGTGGATATACTGCTCGCTGGAGAGGTCTCGGCATTTCCATGGTCTACCACCTGGCCCACTCTCTCATCTCAAACTTCATCTTCTCCTTTGTCCATCCCTTTGCCTGGGTCCAAGTCCTCGCCTATGTTGCTTCTTCAGTCCTTCTCGCTCGCATTCACATGACCTGGACTCATGTCATCATCTCCAAGCCATCATCCAAGCCTTGGTTCCGTCGTGTTGCTGGTGACCGCAAGACCTGGAAGACCCTCGTTCTGCCATCCACGGTCTACGCTACTGCACAGATGGCCACTATTGGTCTTCCCTTCCTTGCCTTTGTCATCTTCACCTCTGGTCCTGCCGATGCTCAACAGCAGTGTATCGGTGTCATGGTTGGCGGTCTCATCATGCTCGCCCTGAGCGTTCTGATCCTTCTTCCCGCCTCGGTCACCCTCACTCGTATTGAAGCTAGCTTCCTCCCCGCGGACGAGGATACGATTGTTCCTTTCGACAGAACTCTCAACGGTGCCACCACTAATGCTATCACCCTCGACGGCTCGCCTTCTGGCAGCGGCAAGAGCCTATTCATCGAAGCATGGAGATCATTTGACATGGCTTCCCGTCTTAAACTGATCAAGTTCTACATTAAGATGGCCCTCGTCCAGTCCACCATCGTCCTTGTTGGTCTTCACGTCATCTTGGCTGAGGTCTACATGCTTGGCTTGGACAGGCTTTCCATTGTTGCTCAGGCCGTTAGCGCACAGCTGCAGCTTGCTGCCATGGGTGTTACTCAGGATTAGGCTTTGATTGTTTATTACAGGTCGTCCTATTATACGACTAAGGCACTCTTCTCTTTTGGTTCTCTTACTGTACCCCTTACCGTGATATCCCGTCCTTGCTAACTACATAGCATAAGCAATACAACTTTCACTTCACTCGCTTTACAGCGCTCGATGTGTAATATCTATACTACTTGCCCATGCTTCTCATCGTCTAAGGCGTCTTGGGAACTAGTGTCAGCGCTGGTCAGTAGCTAGTACAACAGAATAGATCATGCTGGCAAGATTATGGTATGCATTATGAGTGAGCTTGAGTAAGGTGCTCACACAACATGCGAACTCTGAAACATCTGCACGTGTCTACTTGTCATTCAACAATTGAAGGAGGGCAAATCAGATACAAAAGTCAAACGGTGGTATAATTCCAATATTGAGACGAGGCGAATAGACGTGATCAACAAGGTAGAGTGGTGAATGGCGAAGATGCGGATGGACGGGAGAATCAGCCACCACAGGCGGACTTCTCCACAAAGTCGGAAGAGGCGTCACACCTTCCACATGAGTTGAACGCCTCTCTAACATCTGACAACCTCATTGAATTTACCACTCATCGCGCAATATTCATACAAACTTGCTCTTCGAGTCTCGAACATCCCACCTTCGCTAGTAAGAAGAGACCACAAGCAGTCTCTACCTGATCAACAAAACACACATCCGCCACCATGTCGACATCTGCTCGCCGCCGTCTTATGCGTGACTTCAAGGTGAGCCGGCTTCGTTTACTCGTCTCGTCCTGGCCGATGTGAGATGGAACACACTCGTCATATCCAGGATGACAAGTTTGATGGTAACACTAACGTCTATCACCAGCGCATGCAAACAGATCCTCCAGCTGGCGTGTCAGCCTCGCCCATCGCAGACAATGTCATGACTTGGTACGCCTTCCCACATGGCATGGCTTGCAGGGCCACCAACTAATACGCCACACAGGAACGCAGTAATCATCGGACCTTCAGACACACCGTTTGAGGATGGCACATTCAGATTAGTTATGCACTTTGAGGAGCAGTACCCCAACAAGCCGCCTGGAGTCAAGTTTATCAGCACAATGTTCCATCCAAATGTCTATGCTACAGGCGAGCTTTGCCTGGATATCCTGCAGAACAGGTGGAGCCCGACTTATGATGTGGCAGCAATCTTGACCAGTATTCAAAGGTTAGTGGGAGACGACGGTGTTGATTTGTCAACAGAAGCAGTACTGAAGAGTCAACTACAGTCTTCTGAACGACCCAAACACTAGCTCACCGGCCAACGTAGAGGCATCCAACCTCTACAAGGACAACCGCAAGGAATACACTAAGAGAGTCAGGGAGACGGTGGAGAAGAGTTGGGATGATTAGTGGAATTTCTAGGGAAGATTGCGCAAGATATGGTCACTCCAAGAAACACTGCCAGACGCTCGAAACAAGACAAGGTGAACAAGCACAGGACGCCTGGGACAATGCTATTCCGACAGAGACTAGTAGACTGGACCAGGCCAGCATGATGAGCATGAGGAGAGGCAAGGCCCTTCTCGTATACCACAGGCATATTCCCCATTTGAGCATTAAGGATCAGCGAGGCGTTATGCGGATAGGCGTTGGTGGTAGTAGTTGATGTGTGCGAGCGAGGACTGCACAGAAGGGGAAAGATATATCAGCACCAACCATGATCTAGTTATCTCGCAACCAGTGTCTGCATGTCCATACAAGTCTGCATCACGAGACCATGCAGTTTACAATATCATGTACTTGCACTCTGAACGACACCTCGCCCTGCAGCCGCTCATCGGAGAAATAGAGTTCAGGGCTTTGATTGTGAAACCGGGAGCTCGGTCGACAAGGCTCCACAGCACGCGGCCATAATGCCAAGTGCAGGTGACCGCAAGATCAACAATAAGATAAAGACAGACCTGCACGAAGAACATAGAGGCTACCTTGCAGAAATAGCCACACATTCACTAGAATTGTGACAGTCTCGTCCACTTCCATCCGGCGGTGTAGGTTTTGAGTTTTGAGGTTGCTGCGGAGGTTTATCGATTAGAGCCGTCAGACAACAGAACAGCAGCACATTGACTCGGCTTGGGCCCCTTGTGCACGTCAATCTTCCAATCCAAACACCGCCTGCACGCCCACACATCCCACTTGAACTGACTTGCGGTGGAATCACAACTACACTTCTCACCTGATTACTTACCGAAAGTGAAGAGCGCAACAGGCTGTTGTCCATAATAGCGCCATCATGGCGTAAGTTGACTTGCCCCACCATCAGAATAAACAAAGAGCTAACATGTGTCGTAACAGGAGCTACAATACCATCAAGGGTATGATTTTATGACAGAATATGACAGACTTTTTTCTGACCAACTTGCGCAGTCGTGGCCAGATTCCGACCGCAGAACAAGGTGGAACTGGCCAGTGGTGGTACCCCTATAGTAGAGTTTGAATCGGAGGATACTTGTATGGTCCAGGTCAGTCATCTCTTCAACCTCCGTCTTCGCATTCATATCTGAATCATTGTCTGAACAGTCGCGAGAAACTGGAAATGCGTCCTTCACTTTTGACCGTGTCTTTGACATGGACTGTCGACAAGCCGACCTCTTCGACTTCTCCATCCGCCCCACCGTCGACGACATTCTGAATGGCTACAACGGAACAGTCTTTGCATATGGTCAGACTGGTGCAGGAAAGTCTTATACCATGATGGGCGGCGACATTACCAACCGCGATCAAAAAGGTGTCATCCCTCGCATTACCGAGCAGATCTTTGAGAGCATTCTCGAGAGCGAGAGTAATATTGAATACACAGTTGGAGTCAGCTACATGGAGATTTACATGGAGAGAATCAGGGATTTGCTCCGACCAGACCGTGATAACCTGCCAATCCACGAAGAGAAGAACAAGGGAGTCTATGTCAAGGGCCTGTCACAGGTGTACGTGAGCAGTGTTGATGAGGTCTACCAGATCCTGGAACAAGGCGGTATGGCAAGAGCTGTCGCTGCTACAAACATGAACCAGGAATCCTCTCGATCACATTCCATCTTCCTCCTCACCATCAACCAGAAGAACCTCGAGACTGGCAGCGCCAAAGCTGGTCAGCTCTTCCTCGTCGATTTGGCAGGTTCGGAAAAGGTGGGCAAGACTGGTGCTAGTGGGCAAACTTTGGAAGAAGCCAAGAAGATTAACAAGAGTTTGAGTGCGCTGGGTATGGTCATCAACGCCTTGACTGATGGAAAGAGCACTCATGTGCCATATCGAGACTCTAAACTTACCAGAATCTTGCAAGAGTCGCTTGGTGGTAACTCACGGACGACTCTGATCATCAATTGCTCGCCGTCCAGCTACAACGACTCGGAAACCGTCTCCACTCTCCGCTTCGGTATGCGCGCGAAGAGCATCAAGAACAAGGCCAAGGTCAACCAGGAACTCTCCCCTGCCGAACTCAAAGCTCTACTCAAGAAGGCTCAAACACAAGTGTCCACCTTTGAGAACTACATTTCCACGCTCGAATCTGAAGTTGGCACTTGGAGAAAGGGCCAGAATGTGCCAAAAGACATGTGGACACCTGCTTTCAAGGATGCTGGAAAGTTGACTGCCAGACCGGCAACACCATCAAGAGCACAGAGCGACCAACAACGTGGCACCGAAACACCTACATCACGACGACCAGAGTCACGGCTTGATCTTGAGCGTGCAGGCACACCAAGCATTGCATTGGACAAGGACGAAAGAGAAGAATTTCTACGACGGGAGAATGAACTGCAAGATCAGCTGGCTGAAAAGGAGTCTGCCATCGCGGCTGCAGAGAAGGGTCTACTAGAAGCACGCAATGACTTGAAAGAGCTTAGGGAGACCCACAGTCGTGCCAACAAGGATAATGAGCGCCTATCTGGTGAGGTTGAAACGCTGAAGATGCAGGTCGAGCGCGTCACCTTCGAGACCAAAGAGGATAGCATCATGATGGACTCACTAAAGGAAGCCAACACCGATCTCTCTAACGAGCTTGATGAGTTGCGAAAGGAGCTTCTCGAAGTCAAGATGAGCGCGAGGGAGACTTCAGCTGTTATTGACGAAAAGGAGAAGCTAAAGAAGGAACGTATGGCTGAGATGATGGCTGGGTTTGACATTGGTGGTGAGGTCTTTTCAGACAACGAAGCCAGTGTCAGGCAGGTCATCGAAGAGATTGACCAGCTTCTTGATCTGGCTAATGATGGCCTTCTCGTTCACGGTGGGAGTGGTGAGCCCATCTCCTCTGATATGCTCCACAGCATACGAGATAGGCTTGTGGAAACACAAGGCATAGTCCGCTCGGCTGGCACATCCAGTACTGCCGAGACTGCTTTCTTGCAACAAAAACTTTCCGAGACTCGCCAACAGTACGAAGATCTGCTCAAGCAGAATCTCTCCGAAACAGATGTGGAAGAGATCAAGAAGAAGCTGGCCGACTCCATGGCTACTCATGATGGTGTTGCTCCTTCCTCCGAAATGCAAGCCCTCCTCGCTCATCACCAAGAAGAGAATACCCGACTCCGCAACGATCTTGACACTCTCCGCAAGACCGGCAATTCTGGCTCCGCGACTCTCCAGAAGCAACTCGCCGACTTTGACACCATGAAGAAGTCTCTCATGCGCGATCTGCAGAATCGCTGCGAGCGTGTCGTAGAGCTGGAGATTTCCCTTGACAGCACGCGTGAGCAATACAACTCTGTCTTGCGATCAGCAAACAGCAAGCAGCAACAAAAGAAGCTTGCCTTTTTGGAGCGCAACCTCGAACAGCTGACGCAAGTACAACGACAATTGGTCGAGCAAAACGCTGGATTGAAGAAGGAGGTTGCCATTGCAGAGCGTAAGCTACAAGCGCGTGGTGAGCGTATCCACGGTCTTGAGGTGTTGCTGGGAGAGAGCCAGGAGAAGCTCATGCAAGCGAACCACCGGTATGTCCTTGATTCTTACACTTCTGTTATTACTGACTCGCTAACATCTCTTTTTTCAGATTCGAAACACAGCTCACAGCAGTCAAAGAACGTCTGGAAGCCGCCAAGATTGCCTCTGCACGCTCCGGTCCTTTTGCTCCAACCTCCGCCTCGCAACTCAATGCCAACCCTGCGGCCGCACAGAATGGTGCGTTCGGGTCGTTCTCACGAATCGCTAAGCCTTTGAGAGGTGGCGGTGGTGCAGCAGATGGTGGCGCCCCCATGGTTCCTACGTTCGCTGGCCTGCAACAAGCTGCTCAGCAGGGTCCCGCGGGCCAGGGCGCTGAGAATGGTAGCAAGAGGGGAAGCTGGTTCTTCAACCAACGGACATGAGGTGTATTTGACGTCATGATTTGAGACGTTCCAAGCTTGTTCATGTCGGCCAATACGTCTTGATCGTCTAAATGTCGGGTAGTATCTACAGCTTGTGGGCATGAAGAGGCCACTGGTTGTATTGTTGATCTGAATCCTGGACGGAGTCATTAGCTGAACCAAGTCATCAGCTGGGCCGCTTCCGCTTGGAGGCATCTTACCCGAAGGAAGTGAAGAACCTGCCTGTCTGGTCCACCTCGTCTAGTGTGGTAGTGCGACGATCTATAGACGTCGACATATGTGTGGTCTGGCCGGCTATTCATTTCACAGCGAAGAAGACATGAATTTGGCCAGATCAACGGTGATGAATCTACCACACATTCACGTTTGGGACTGATGTCCCCCTTATATTCACGGCCTCTGAGTCGGAGGCACAGTAACACTTTAGCGGACCACGGATAGAGGCGAATGCTTGCGAAGTGCTGCCTCTTTGTATTCTTGTAATCCCACACTCTGTAGATGATGAAGATATTTCCAACTTACTCTCCCCTCGCTGTGTCCTTATAATTTCTCCGGCTGTTCTCTTCCTTTGCGTTCCTCTGCTATGTGTTCTATAGCCTCAGGTTTTGCAGCTCTCCGATACCCCTAGTGAACTCTGCATGCAGGTTGTCACCAAGTCCAGCAACAATGTCGTAGGGACGCGGATCCTTTTCGAAGGTGATGTCGACACGCCTCAGCTCTACAAATTCATCCCTAAGACGCTCGAACATTCTTTCCCATGGTTCGCCGACGAATTGCGTGTCCTGCGGTCCAATCATCCAGATCCTACGCAGCTGTAGCTCGATGAGTGTATGTCCCAAGCCCTGGAGTAACCTGACGAGGCCAGCTTCTGGAATGCTCGCCCCTTCCAGTCGCAGGAACTTGAGTCTGCGTGGCTGCCACTGTTTTAGAAGGTCCCGGATGACATACTCGTAGTCAACAGTGCCTAGCGTCCCAACGTTGATTGATACATGCTCGAGTCGAGGGAGAAAGTTTAGCCAGTGGGACAAAGCAAGTCCGTTGCGCTGACCGCGTGCAGGAGCAAGGAATAATGTAAGAGACTTGAGCCATCTGAACTCCGCTTCAATGGTTGCCCAACCGTGGGTAAACCAGGGGACGCGAAGGGGGTCCAAGTCATGTAGTGTAAGCGTCAGGATGTTGCTGTGGCTACATGATTCAAGGACGCGTCTGTTGATTTTGTTGTGGGCGATTCCGTCAGTCCCAACATCTTGATCTACGCTGAAGCCATGAGAGCTGGTGTCTAGAGGCGGTATAATACTACGGCTGCTGGTCAGCTCGCGGCACGGCTTCCCATAACCCCATATTCGCTTTGTGTGGTTTGGTTTACACTTTCCGCGCAGGACAGTGATCGGGACCTCAGGAAGCTCTTTCAGACTACGAGTCAGTATGTTGCGGAAATCATAAGCTGTGTAGAAGCGCTGGCTGTAGTAGTGGCCAAATCTAGGACACGGCGAGCAGTCTTGGGACCCGTTCTGGTGGGGTCGGTAGAAGTCGTTGATACCTAGCACTCTACCACCCGCGGTTGCGGCGGAGCGCTCGATGACGACGGACGAATAGATGCAGATGTTGCGTACACGCGAAGCAAGAGACATGACTCGAGCGAATCTCTCCAATTTGAACAGCGTCGGCCTGGTTGGAAAGATGTAGACAGTCTCGAAGCAAGTCTTGATGAATTCGTCATAGGTGTCTTGCTCAAAGCTTCTGCAAGCCCGACGAAGATTGCAAAACTCCCTCAGGGGCAGACATTGCGCGATCAAGATGGCTAGCTCGCAGGGAATTGCCAGAATGCCGATCGTATTGTGTGGTGCAATGCTATCGTCCGCGTTGTCGTCGGCCTCAACCTCGGATTCAGCTTTGCAGTTTTCTTCTCTGATAGAGTCTTCATCTTCGTCATCAGACTCGCATTGCATCTGGGGAATCCATGCGGACTTCGTCTGCAGCATGCTCGCAGTCAGACGCGGACAGTCTCCCTCTCCTTTCCTTCTCCGCTCGCCTGGTGACCCGTAGTTCATGATGTCAAGTCCATCATGTGCAAGCCCAGTTCCAATCGTCTTGCCAAAAACATTGGCGATATCTTCGAGTGTTCGTTGCACCTGAACCGATTGGCATGTAGCTGGACCGACTCTATGCATCAGCTTTGTCAGCAGCTGTGGCATCTTGTACACAGCATGCCTAAGACTGTCGATCTCGTTGGCTGCGCTGTCAAGCAACGCTTTCTGTGACTCAGCACTGTTGACGTGCATGAACTTCCGGGAACCTCATGGCAGATACCTTCAAGTGCAGTATGATTTTGCAGTCCTGAATTGTGTGTGGCGGTAGCTCCAGATGTCAAGCTCGATATACTGTCGGCAGCAGTGGATGCGATCGTGGGAGCTCCTGAGATATCCTTGTTGTTACCTGTTACTTCAATAACTGCAGGATCGGTGGCTGCGATGTCTGCGGGAGTTAAGGCTCTTTCACCGTTCTGATAAGTGGCAGCGGCTTCTGGGAGGGCAAGACTTTCCATCTTGCCATTCAGGGATCCCTTCAGTTTTCTCTTCACTGGATACAGCAGTATTACCAATTGAACAATTCCCGGGCTGAACAAATCTATGTCGAGCAGGTGTGAATATATGGGGCATGGAGTAAGAAGAAAGAAACTGAGCACAAGAGGTAATGGTAGACCAGATCAAGTGTGACACGACCAGAGCACGTGCACTCGCGGCTGCCTGGTTGGCAATAAATTTAGCAAGTGAAGCAAGTGTGAGCTAGACATGAGAGACGTCTGATGGTAGATGTGTTCGTCGTGGGGGGGCGCGGCGGTGTCGGATACGGATAGCTGCCACCACCGCTATTAGCACCGAAAGTTCTCTCTGGGGTTAGATTCTTGATCTAAGACATAGATAATTGGATAGCTGCCATTGCAATATTTCAGCAAAGTGAATACAGGCCGCCAAGAATTCCGCCAGAAGTTCACGTGGCTTTGTCGATTCTGTGAATACATGTAGGTGGACTTATTACAAGCTGACTTTCACATATATCCTCCTGCTTGCAAAGTTTTCATCTCCACAGTCCAACCTTGCGCGATCTCTGCACTTCAATCTCTCTAACCTCTTTCACCTCTACAATCTCTTTCACCTCTACAATTTCTTTCACCTCTTCGATACCTTCGTTAACTACCAACAGTAGCAAAAATGCCTGGTTTACAAGATCTACCTTGCGAAATGGCACTGCAAGTGGCTGGTCATTTGCCACTGTCAGACCTTTGCAACGTCCGATCTGCCAGTGAAATCTTTGAACAACAAACATACGACGAGTTCACAACTAGATTTGAGGAGCTTCATATCTTTCCGACAAAAGATGCGCTGAAGAAGCTGGCCGCGCTCTCCGAGGTCAGACGGACCGCTTTGCGCATTCGTCATCTCATTATCTATACTTCCGCCGATATTTGCGGAATGAGAGTGCTGGCGGTCAATGAGCTCGATAATCGTGACCTCTACGATGGCTCGACCTGTCGTGGGACCCACACGTGCCAGGTTGCATTCACGGACAAATCTACACAATGCAAGGATTGCCACGATCTTGAGGTCTATTTTGGAGCAGAGCTAAGTCCATAGGATTCTCAGCCCCATCCTGAGTTACTTTACCGGTGTTCACATCACGGTCAAGGAAGGCTGCTCGGACTGGGAGTTACGGCATCGCAATGTCCTAGGCTTTCAGGAAATGAACAGAGTATTTTCGGAGGCGCCATATTCACAGTGGGCTTTACCCAAATGCCGTTATCAAGACTTCGCCAACACAGTACATGAAGAGATTTATTGCCGGATCATCAAAGCCTGTCGTAGCAACGACGTTGAAGCCCTAACACTGCACGAATTTCGGCTAGAGCAGCCAATGCGAGAGATCAGATCAGACTTCCTAGACTGCTTACCACGCTTGAAATCGATCAGCCTCCGCATAGTCGAGCTACCTGAGATCAATGGAGGGACTGTTGGAGAACGCCTTACTGATTTTCTCAATGCTTTGCCCGGCCTTGAAGAACTCTCCGTTGGACCTTCCGAGGATATCGGATATCCAAGTCCTCCGGTATTTGTCAACGGACACCTGCGTTCTTTGCAGTCTAAACTCAAGGTCCTTAAGCTCCGGGAAACATTCTTCGCTGATGGAGAGTTGATGCAGATTTTGTCCAGACTAAGAGCATCTCTCGTCCATCTTGACTTGCATGGGGTCAACATCGGACCTGGACTCTGGTCAGATTCAGAGAGATGTTAGGCAGAACTCTTTACGCTCCTTAGGGACGATTTCAGGCTGAAGCGTGCTTCTATCTGTATTAAAGGCCCTACAGTTCACGGCACTGACGCCGATCTTCCTCGACTATTCTCCAAGGGTATACAGAAATGGGGATAGAGACGGCTAGCAAGGGAAGCAGGAGTGTCAGGTTGGTGGATTATTCAATGAGAGCACGGGATGTGGGACTATTGAGAGTCACGCTAGTCGACCTCCTTCGCCTGATGGAAATAGGTCAGAGAGAGTGTTTCAGATCCAGATAAAGACTACAGACTGGGGTTCCTTTCACGCAATGCACATCATTGTTACTACAACTTTCGAGCCGACTGACTATCTATCATTCTCTCCTTCCCCATCCACTTACGCAGTCTCCCCAATACATTCGATCAACCTGTCATCACGGACGAGACAATCGCTACCGAATTTTGAGCAAGGTGAGCAGTCATCTCGGCCGCCCTCCTTCCTGTGCGCTTTGTAGAAGTCATTGAGACCGAGCACTGTAGACCCTTCGATCTCGATAGACGAGAAGATGGCAATATCACGAACATGTGAGACCAAGTGTTTGACGCGCTTGTCTTGAACGAAGCTTTTCAGCTTCTGCAGCGCAGCTCTAGTCGGAAAGATATACAGGGGCTTAGTCGTAGCATGTTTCACGAAGTCCTCCTTTGTATATACTGCAATGCGTTTACAAGGACGACGTAAGTGGCAGAAGTCCTTGAATGGCAAGGAATGCGCAAGCTGAAGCGCAAGCTCGCAGGGGAGGTCCTCAATGCCAGTCATCTTGTTGGCTAGCTCTGCAGATTCAGGTGCCGAAGTGCTCATGTTGTGTGCTTAGCCCGTTGACCTGGACGATGTGTTACTTTGGTGAGTTTAGACGGATGTGATCTTACTGACAGCTGTTGTGGTTTGAGATGCAGCTGATGTTGGTTGGCGAACCAATCTTTCTAACCTATTAGATTTCTGATGACAGCAGCTTCGGGTGAATTCAGGGGTAAAGTGCGACTTTTAAAGGCTGGACCGGCAACTGACAACGTGAACAAGCGCTGTTAGATCAAGAATTACAAGAATGAATGTAAGAATGTGCGAGTGCGCGTGAACTAGCGGCCTTCCGATTCCAGGTGGTGAGCAAAAAGCGTGGTTGTCAAGAACGTCAACGAAACAGGAAGCAGGATGATTCGAGTATAAGAGACAGATTCAAATTCGTGTGCGTGCAAACTATCGGTAAGGAAACGAACAAACCTATAGTGAAGAGGTGTGAAGGAGAAGTGAAGCAGACGTGGCCCGCTCTCACGGCGCGCCACGTCTCAGATCTCCGCGGTAGCATTAATCAAAGATATAATGATGTGAACGCCGACAGTATAACTCGCGAAATCGACTAGCTTGAAGATCCGGCTTGTTTCAATCAAACCGTCTAGGATGTGTGTATCCTAGCCATAAGAGCTTTCGAAAGCTGCGGGTATCATGTATACAATTTGAAGCAGACTCATCAATCGTAGCACTATACGTACATTCCAGTACAACCAACCCCAACGCCATGCTATACAAGAAGTCCAACGCCATCAATGCAAATGTCTCCGTTCGAGACTCATACAGCTCTTCCCACCCCTGTATCTTCAAGCTCAAAAACTCCACTACCTGGTCTGGGTCCTGGTGCCACTTTAGCAGGTCTAGACAGACCAGCTACGCCGATCATACCAGCTGCCCCACCAGCAATAACAACAGGAGGAAGCCTATGCATTCCTACTTGCTCCCAGACACTTGCATTGCCTCGTGGTGCATCGATGGGCGAGTGTGGCGACACGGGAGACAGGGGTGAGACGATTTCGTTTTGGTGGCCTTGCTGTGCAGTGTGGTGGGCCGGAGATACGGCAGGCTGTTCGTCCGCAAAAGGGTTGCCAACTTCAGAATACACCGTTCGCGTATCCACGCTCGGCCTGGTGCTGACCGGGAAACGCCCTCTTCGTCTTCCACTCCCAGTTGTAGGTGCCGTATGCCGTGACTGGCCCCGTGTCCGTGACTTTGCAAGCGCAAGAGTAGGCGGCACGAGCTTTGGTGGTGGAGGGGTAAAGGTCAGGGGCGATGTCGGGACAGGTGGGTCGTACAGCCAGGCGCTCTCTAGTCTTCTTCTGCTGTTGTTACTGCTGTTCGCGCTGCCTCTTCTTTGGTATACTGATCCACTTCCGTGACCACCTGGGACTTTGAAAAGTTGCGCCTCCTGCGAGGCGATCTTGGCTTTCGCCGGCGTTGATAGAGGTAGAGAAGGATGAGGATGATGATGCTTGCCCCGGCTACTGAGCCGGTGATCGTGCCTGCTAACTGGGCACTTGTGAGAGCAGGGGTGTGTTCGTTGTTCGTGGTGGTGATTGGAGTTATTGTTGGGGTGGAGGGAAAGGGTGTTGAGGATGAGGGCGAAGATGTTGTTGTCGAATAGGTGGAAGAAGGAAGCAGGCCTGTCGCGTTTGCGAAAGGGGTCTTGAATGTGGTCGTATTTGAGGGTATTGATGTAGATGTAATTGCTGTTATTGTCGTGGTGGTGGCGTTTGTATACTTCGAGCCAGTGGAGGATGGGAAAAGGCCTTTGATCAAAGAATCTATATCCGAAAGCGCTGAAGGTAGAGACAGAGAAGATGCTATTGCTGTTCCCATTGTTGACAGAGTCGTGTCACTTGTAGCATTCGTTATGTTGACATATGGAGGCATGCTATATGTTGAAGAGACAGAATATGTGTCGGTTGTGTATGTGGTAGACATGTTCAACGTAGACACGCCCGAGGACGTGGTCCCGGAAGACTTCGTGGCATTTACGAGGCTGCTTTGGAGCGGCTGAGAGGCTGATATTGAGGACGATATTGGTACCGAAGCAGCCACCTGTACAACATGCATGCCTAGGAACAGTGGTAAAGGTACATGTTTCGTCATCGCCAATCAAAAGAGAAGAAGAAGATGGGAATATATATATACAAAGGAAATGGGAGAGGGGAGTCCTATCGAGGACAAACCATCATGAAAAACGAGAACACATCAACATGAATGAAAGGGTGGAGCAGCCGTCATCTCAGCACCATATACTTACATGGTCGACACAACAAGCGCCTAAGCGGAGACGAAAATGCACGCATCCTAGCCCGCCTCAGCAAGGCAAAGTGATGGTACGTGGTGGGGTGTGTTGGTACCTTAATTTGTAAACGGCGATATACATAGAAAGATGACGGGCGATGGCGGCTGTGTCGCATGGCCCTGCTTTGAGGCTCAAGATCCCGAAAAAGGATGGATGCGGTTGCAGTCCGTCGAATCAGCTTGATGGAGGCCCATCACTTGCATGAGGCTTGGTGATCCTTCGACAGACGTTTCCTAAAATAGTCAGCAACTCTTTGCTTCACTCGTAGGCGACTCTGCAATCGCCAAATTTATTGAACAGTTTGGTGTTTCGAAAGATCTGAGATAAAATCAATGTACAAAAAGGTCACCTATATTCGTGACTCAGCAAGACTCTAAAATACATCTATTTTGTTTCCTTCAAGTTGATTTGACCAATCTCTGGCGGAGCCATCTCGGCGCTCTTCTTGAAGAACTCCTGGATCCACGTTGGGAAACCTCTCATGCTACTGACGATGGTCTCTACTGTGCTGTTGCCGGCAAGAATTATCTGGCCACTCTTGCAGCTCAAGATCTGTTTGACTACAGCATCCGAAACAGTTTGTGGTTGAATAATGATTTGCCCAGACTTGGTGAGATGGTCCTTTCCCTCAGCGATCAATGGCGTATCAGCCCAGATCGGGTGCACCACGGTTGTTTTGATTTCGGGACATTTATAGACTGTTCGTAGCTCCGATCTCAAGCCCTCGTGGAAGGCCAAGGCACCGACCTTTGTAGCCGAGTAGTCGACGATATATCCAGTAGACACGAAAGAGGCCATGGATGCAATGCTGATGACTTGGCCCTTGCGTTTCTTGATCATATCCGGTAAGAAGGCTTGGACTGTATAATAGTGCGAGAACAGGTTCACTCCAAAGATCTTGTCCAAAAACTTGGAGGAAGTCTCCAGGATGGTCTTTCCTGCGCCAATGCCCGCATTGTTGATCAAGATGGAAGGGTTGCCAATCTCGGCCTCGATCTTCCGACCAACTTCAAGCACAGCATCTTGGTCGGTGACGTTACACTTGTAGAAGCTGATTTTGGGGTTATTTTGCAGGTGTGCAGGAAGCTCGTTAATGTCGAGAACAACCACATGAATACCTTTCGCAGAGAGGTCCTTTGCAAAGAGAGCGCCAAATCCGCTGGAGCCACCAGTCACAACAGCAATCTCATTCTGCCAATCCCAGCCTTGGGTGGAGCTGAACAAAGTAAAGTCGTTGCCAGCCCATTGATTTAGATAGTTGTTGATATTCTTGATCAGGC
This sequence comes from Dothideomycetes sp. NU200, assembly GCA_027943355.1. Classification (NCBI taxonomy): domain Eukaryota; kingdom Fungi; phylum Ascomycota; class Dothideomycetes; species Dothideomycetes sp. NU200. Next base: position 24,328 of record BSCJ01000043.1, on the reverse strand, counting down.
CGGCTGCGAACAGCCACTTCAAAGCTGTAACAAGACGGGCGACGTTTGGAGGACTGATGACAGAGAGAAGCTTATCCAAGACAGGACGCTGGATGTGAGGAGGTGCTCGTGTCAAGAGGTAAAGAGCTGATCCTGTGAACAGAGGAGAAAGAGGAAGACTCTTCAGCGTAGCAGCCATTTTGATTGTGTCAATGCAGTACAGGAGAGTTGCCCGAGGATGGACAGACAGTAATGAATATATATGAATAGTGATGTCCTAGTGGAGCGGGGGTTGTAGACCGAAGCTCTCGGAAGCAGAGACAGCCGAAGGCGTTTGTGAGGCTTCTATGTCACGAACCAGAATGATATGCTTACCGTGAGCCTTTTGCTTATGATGATTCAAGGACAGTCCGATTGACAACATGAAATCCCCGCATGCCTCGGGGTAAATAATAGTGGTCTGGTGCGGAACAAAAGATGCCTCGGTATGTGGCATTAGCGTCATGGGGATCTGCAGGGCCGAAGCACGGACAGTCGCTTTGTCTGTCAGGGTCAAGTCATGGCTGTAAAGTTTGTAGAGGGAAAAGCGTGAGGTCAGATATAGCGATTGCATCGATCCGCAGAGAGATAGGCCTCGCATAATCGTAAAATCATGCATGCTACACAAGGGCTGTTTATGCCCTTTCTGTATCCTTGCTTAAATACGTGGTCCGACTCTTCGCCTCGCGCTGTTCGCCACATATTAAGAAGCACAAGACGAAGGACACGATCTGTCTACAACAGACACTTGACAACTGTCACGCCTAGAAGAGACGATCCAGATGGACTACCGGCCGTAGAACCTGATGATGACTTCTCACGACTTAATCCGCCTCCTGACTCATACAACATAACTCCTTTCACAGATCGGTGTACACTGCAATTGCACGCCGGCGCGGGCGGTCATGGCTGTATCTCATTCCTGCGCGAAAAGTACATCGAAAATGGTCCTGCGAATGGTGGAGATGGCGGAACGGGTGGAAATATCTGGATACAAGCCGTGCAAGGCGAGACGTCGTTGCACAAACTAGCAAGACGCGGCATCCTTAAAGCAGGACGAGGCAAGAACGGTCAGGGGAAAGGACAAGGAGGTGAAAGAGGCGAAGACATTGTAATTCAGGTCCCTCTGGGGACAATAGTACGAGAGGTGTGGCGACATGACCCCATCACCGAGGAAGAGCTCAAGGACAAGCGAGCAAGAGCTTTTGGCGCAGACAAGAAATACGACGATGAAGGCGAAGAGATTGAATCTGCGCCTGATCAAAGTCGACATTGGCGACGGGATAAGTGGCTGCTGTTTCCTGGCGCCATCCCTTCCTCCTTCACCAGCGCCGACTTCCCTGCTTTGCCCAGACCAAGACGGAGCAATCTAGCCATGTCTCAACCACCTGCACCACTCCGACTAGACCTTGACAAGCCCATGGAATCGCCCATGCTGCTGGCGGCCGGCGCTATGGGTGGACTAGGCAACCCTCACTTTGTCACCAAGAGCATTCCACGCCCAAAGTTTGGTACGAGAGGAGACGAAGCATTGCGACTGGAGATACAACTCGAGCTCAAAATCCTCGCTGACGTAGGTCTGGTCGGTCTGCCAAATGCCGGCAAGTCCACACTCCTCCGTGCCTTGACAAACAGCAAAGCACGCATAGGGAACTGGGCGTTCACAACCTTACAACCAAACATCGGTACAGTCGTACTAGACGATCACAAGAGCAGGCCCCGTCTAGACACTTCCGGCCGCAGGAAAGCCCCGAGGACCAACTTCACCATTGCTGACATTCCTGGCTTGATTGAAGATGCACATCTTGACAAAGGCCTAGGTCTAGGTTTCTTGCGTCATATTGAGCGTGCAGGCATCCTCGCGTTCGTGGTTGATCTCAGCGCGGGCGACTCAATCCTCGCTCTTCAAGGTCTCTGGAAAGAGGTGGGCCAGTATGAAGTCCTTCGCGACAAAGAAGTCAACGCCGAGTCAGAGCGTCGGCTTGAAGAGGAAAAGAGCATGGTTTCGTTTGCCCCGATTGCACCCATCACTCCACCACCTGCCGAGCTGGAAGATGCTGATGGACTTCACGGTCCTATAGAGGGAAGAGAACTACCCCCTCTGGAGCTGGAGCCCATTTCTTCAAAGCCATGGTTCGTCATTGCAACCAAGGCCGACAAGGAGGGTACCCAGGAGAACTTCAAGCAATTGAAAAAGTACTTGGCTCAGGTGCAGGACGGCACAGTGGAACATCCTGGTGGCAGGAAGAATGCTTGGAGGCAGAAAGTCCATGCCATTCCTGTGAGTGCCATTAAGGCTGAGGGCGTGCAGAGTATTCCTGCTGTTGTTGTGGATTTGCTGGACTGAGGTGGGAAATGTGACCTTGCGGATCTGTACGATATATCTTGTACTTACAGTACATGTAAGAGTAAATCATCTAGGACGCACCAAAGATACCCAACTTTTGACTCAAGCCCTTGTTCAAGATCGTTATATAAGCTGTAAGTGGTCTCAGCCTTCCTTCGCTAGACCATGTCATTGCAACATGCGATGTGCCTTCACCAACATCTCCAGCAAAAGAAGCCACACCCATGAAGGGAATGTCGAGTACTGTCTCGGCCTCCAAGCACATGGGAGGTACGCTCCGTTCACAGCGATGCCTTGCCAGAGTGTCAAAAAAGCGACAAAAGATGTGATTCCGATGCGGGGAATTGAACCCCGGCCTTGCCGGCGCTTTACTTGAAGGAGAGATGAGAGCGGCAAATCCTAGCCACTAGACCACATCGGATTGATGATAAATATCCACCAAATTAAACTAATAATCCACAAATTTGGAAGAATCCTGGAAGCTTACGGGTGACTTCGGCTCATCCGCGATGCGAATATCAGAAGTCAGCTCTTCTATAGCACCACAAGCTTGCAAGCGGAAGCAAATGAACACTGCATTGATAAGAACGCAGCTTTTCTCGTTCAGAGGCTGCACACGAAGTGGACATGGGAACATCTCTGTGGCATTCATCATGAGGCTTTAGGCACTTATGGATCAGAGTCCATGAAAATGGCCGCTGCAATTTTTGACTATCAAGACAGTGAACATACTGCAACTCAAATTCAAGCCCGGTCTTGATTGCGGACTTATAATTGAAAATGTCACACTCAATGTGACATTCTAGGTAGCACTGCTCTGTTGTTCCGACCAGCCAGCACCTCACTAATAGTTCACTTGCACCTCATTTGCTTGACCTCTATCTCACTTTTCTCCTTACTGGTGAGTCACCAGACAAACAGCAATAATGAGATGGTACGTGCACGACTGCAAGACCTATAAGTTTCACGTTTCACCTCTCAACTCTTCCATTTTCTTTTCTCACGCCACTACGGGGCCCCCAGAAAGGGCCCCATTTGTTTTAACAAACCACCCCCCCCCCCTTTCTGGCATTGCTGGGTATCTCTTTATTGAGCTTACTTGGTATTTGTCTCGCCATCATGCTGCTATGGGACCCCCAGAAAGGATCCCACTCGTTTTAACAAATACCCCCACCCTCTTCTCGACATTGCTGGGTGACTTATCATTGAGCTTGCTCAGTCTTTGTCTTACCGTCGAACTGCTACGGGATCCCCAGAAAGGAACTCATTATCGAGTCCAATACCACTCCCCGCAGTTCACCTCACATCGAAGACGTTGTCGCAATGCCAGGGATTCTGCGACAAGTATGCTGCTGAGCTTCTCGGTATGTTCGGACATCACTGACTTCACCCGCCCTGCATCAGATAGGTCGCGATCTACTTTCTGCCGAGCACCTCACTGACTTTGACAGCCTTGTCAATCTTCCAATGATGCGATCATGACATGAGCTCACCTTTGATTCAATCAACCGTGTCACCTCATTACTTGGTCTAAGTCGATGACCTTGAGCACATTTGTACTGTCGGCTTACTCGACTGCAAGTCGGTTTGTGTCCAAGCCGCTCCACCTGCTGCTCTCGCATTTTCTGTCTTGGTGTCAAGCTGTAAGTCCCACAGCGTCACAATTCTTCTACACGCATCTGCTTACACTTTCCAGACTTGATCCTACTCTTCGGAGGCGGACAGAGCCTTGACCTGCCATCAGCCATGTCAACCTCCCAGCTCTCACATTGGACACTATCATTGTCTTGAATGTGATACTGACTTTGCGAACGCACACTCATGCTCGGCACTCGGCCGCTTGCTTGACGCATTCTGTCATGACCATCATCTCATCAATGGCAATCCTGGCTCAAGTAAATCCCTGACCCTCCGCATTGTTCTGCAACTTCAGCCATTGCTGCCAATACTCGCGCTCGCAAGTGCCACTGTTCCCACCTCACAGCTTCTCTCCATCGCCAGGAAGCTTGACAACCGCAAGTGCATGCACCGAATTGAGCACGTCGTTGCAGATCACAATCATAGACCTTGGATGGGCATGGATTAGATGAGACCGAATGGCTAGATGGGAAGCATGACTGATGTCGTCTCGAGCGCTACATGGGAATGAAGATACTTCTGGGATGCTCGTTGCTCCTGGTGTTGTTTCTGATGCTGCATGGTGGGATCTGAGGTAGAACATGACTGCATCATTCTAAATCCAGAGGGATTCTCATAACTGCTCTCCTCAGCTTTGGCGGTTGGAGAATGTAGCGCGCAATATGATGGACTCTGCTAACTCTGAAACTCTGTTCCTTTGTTACCACTTGTCGACATATGCTTGTAGTAATGCGCTATGCGAGACACTGTCTACCTAGACATTTAAGGAGATTTCGGGTGCACTTCAAGCCGTACGTGCCTAACTGGCATGCGCGAAGCTTAAGTCAACGTTTCATGGTCATGTAGCAAGATTAGAATTACGAGCATGGCATTACACCACCCAAGCACGGTTTAAGATAAAAGCAAATAATTATGATATTAAAGAGCTAGGATACTAGCCCATTATATAATATATAGTAATGATGATGACAAGGAAAAACTTATAAGAAAAGGTTGTTGTGCGGAGAACCAGCTCCTAGTAGCTCAGATCATCAAGATCCGTGATAGTCATCTCTATGATTTATTCGCTCGCGTGAAATAGATTTGGATACCATCAAGGATAACCATTTATCTGTATCTCCTTATTTGCTTGTGGCTGTGGCCTTGGCAGCGCTGCTCGAGGAGGATGCTTTTGCAGTGGAAGTGGTAGAGGTTTTGATGCTGGAGCTCGAGCTCGTCGTCTTCACAGAAGAGGAGGAGCTAGAGACCTTAGCGACGTTTTGCTGGACTGTGGCGGTTGCGGTTGCGGAGGCAGAGGAGGAGGAAGACGAAATCATCAGTCTGGCTCCAAGGATGCTCTTGTTGCTGTAGACTGGGGCCCCGAGCTTCTGCTTGAGGTAGCAAGCTGTTCCACTGAGTGAAACGTCCTAGAGAGAGATTAGAATCAAATACAATGTATAATGGTTGAGATTGAGGTCAAGACTTACCACACAGCCAGTTCTGTTCGCACAGGCAGAAATACAGCCAGCGAGATCCTTGACGTAGACCAAGTTGTTTGACATGTCCCCTGAAGCGTGGTCTATGCCACACTCGATGGTGAAGTTGTAGCCAGTGATAGGCTCGGTGTAGATGGTAGCGTTCAAGTTAGGGCAAAGAGGAGTGGCTGAGGCGGAAGCAGACGAAGTGCTGCTTGAGGAAGTCTTGCTTGAAGAAGAAGACGTGCTAGAAGACGTGCTAGAAAGCGTCTTGCTGGATGAGCTAGACGTGATAGTAGAGGATATTGTGGCAGAGCTAGACTTGCTAGCGGAGGCCGAGCTGGAGGAAGAAACGGACGAAGTGCCTGAAACTGTGGCAGACGAGCTGGAAGAAGATCCAGTGGACGTCGACGAGGCGCTCTTGCTAGCACTGGCGGTCGAGGAAGTGCTAGAGACTGTTGAAGAGGAGCTGCTTGAACTCAACTTTGCGCTCAACAATTGGGCGGCCATGACACCAGAGCTCAATTTCGCGGTGCCGACGGTGGACTTCATATAACACGCTTGGCCGCTCATTGCAACGGATTGGCAACCAGCTGTAGCTCCACACATGTCAATGCAGCCTTGAATACCATTGGTGGAGTATTTCATGCCAATGTTGGAGGACGACGGAATGTCAAATCCACACATGACCTGGAAGGTTGTACCGTTGGGGTTTGTGTATGAGGTCATGTTACCAGAAGGGCAAGAAGTAGTCGCCGTGACATTGACAGTGTAATACATGCTCAGACGGCTGGAGCCACCGCAGTACTCGGAAGAGTTGCCTGCGCAGGGCTCAATGCAGTTACCGAGGACACCAGGGACTGGAGCACGGTCGGCAGGAAGAGTATTACCACAGTAGCACTCACTAGCGTACTCCAGGCCTGCGTAGTGGTAGCCACGGGTCTTGCAGTAAGCCAAGCATGATTCGACGGTGAGAGTGTTGGAGCTGAAACTGCTACCATTGAAAGTGCGGACACTGACATCGTCGGCACCGCAACCAATATAGTCCCAGCCAGTAACGTTCGTGTAGTAAGTCTTGGGAGCAGAGATGTTGGCCACGGGGCAGTTTGCGTAGCTGTAAGGAGCCTCGCTAGGACCCCAAGTGACAGGGTTACAGCCAGGGAGTGCGTCGAGAGTACCAGTGACTTGTTCATCAACCTGAGGAGCAATGATACAGGCCTCGCTCTCGGCGGTGGTGAAGAGATTGTCGGCGAAGACATCGCAATCAGAAATGAGACCACTGAGGTTGGTGCACCGATCGGTGGCATTCTGTAGGACTGAAACATTCCATCCGTTGACGAAGTCACCGTGGAAACCATATCCAAGAGGGTCTCCCATGGCAAAAACGAAAGGCTGAGTGGTGCCGTTCCACCATTCGAAACCAGCAGTGGAGTAAATGACTTCGTAGAAAATTGAAATCATGTGCACAGGGTGGGACGCGGGGCAAGGACCGTTGTCATAGGAGTATTTGGTAGGGTAAGCCATGTGAGACTTGTGGTCCGCAGAATCAAGATTGACACCATCCCAGCAAGATGGGAAGAAAACTTGAGCTCGCACGCCGTCAGGGCAAGTCTTGTTTGGCAAGTGGTTGTATTGGGAGGAAACGCCGGAGTAGTCAAGGCAGACATAGCTGATGGCTTGGCCAGCAAAGTCATCAGTAGGTGCGCGCTTGAAAGGGTCGCCAGCAAGCATGCGGAAACCCTCAGGGAAAGCAGTAAGATTGTCGTTGTTTGGGCCACCTCTTTGCCTATCCATTTGTCAGTATTGAGACCGCTGTAGAGTATCTGAGAGTCAAACATACAGGTAGTATACGGTCATGCCACCGTAGTTACCGGGGCCATCGCCAGACTGAGGAACATATTGGAAAGTTCCGTTCTCGGCTTGGTAATAAAGCTGAGGAGTCCAATAGTTGGAGAGATCCTCTTTGATCGGGCAGGAAGAGCAAGTGGACTGACGAGCCTGCTCGTAAGTCATGGAGAAGTCGAAGCCGTTGCCTGCGGTTGTCAGCATAAATGACGATAAATAAGGATGCATATCAATGGTACAAACCTCCGCTAATGGTGTGAACGTGGCCGGATACAGATCCTGGGCTGACAATGGGGTCTGCTCGCTCGGCAACGATACGGCCTGGGCAGGGGACACGGAAGAAAGCCGATCCTGGTGTTGCAAAAGATACAAGGCTCAGCGCAGCGGCGCTGATCCCGAACGAATAACGCATGGTAGAATGTGAAGAAAGCACTGGAACCGTTTGCGTTCTCTGGATTAGTCGAGTAAGATCGTCGCTGGGAGTGATGAGACAGGCATACAGAGTCGGAACGGGCTCAGTACTTATAGATATTGCTGATCCATCCAGAGAAGAGTGGCAATGAGAGACATAGTCAAGGAGCTCACTCCCTGAAGGAGTTCTACACCGTTAAGTGGATACAACAAAACAAATAGAGGATTTTATCGATATGTGCCGTAACGGTCGATGGCTGTCCAACGTTTTGCAACGGTAACTGGCTTTGCCATTCTGGACAATATCACTCACAGGAGAGATACTGCATGGGACCGCCGATCAATTGAAAGAAATACTTGTAGTATATTGTGTCTTCACTGACTTATGTCTGACTGGAGAGTAATTGACACTCGCCTATACATATACCGTCGAAGTGCTTGCGAATTCAATATCGCCGCGGGTAAGGAGCGGGCCAATAGTAGTTCGCAGCTGGCAGTCATCCCTGCAAGCCGTGAACATGTTCGTGTATCCCATGGATCTGTCATTCAATATTGCAACGAGAGCCCTCTAGGCCTGACAAGTCTCGGTAATGGTTCTTCTAAGTAGAAGTACAGGGAGAAAAGGGGATAGCCAGAAATTATGTGAGACCTTTTGCAGTCCAAATGGGGTATAGTCTACCCGTCGGTACACCGCTTCCTGACTCTGGCGTTAGCGCGGCCGACCTGGAAAGGAGCGGACGGGATTTACGTTTTGCAAAATCAAGACATCTTTGACTACATGTAGCAGGGTGACGGAAGACATGTCTTGAATGTACCATGCGGTATTGCAGAGACAATTCGTTTCATGAAGGAGTGGGGCAAATGTAGGCGAGCCTCAAGTCGAGACTGGAGAAGTAGGCTCAAATTGAGTCATACTTTAACCTTACCACATTATCAGATCGTAGACTTCATGTTACTTCAATTTACAGACGTCTATACAAGTCCTCCTATCCCTGGTGCTCCAGACTTGAAGATAGGAGACGTCATGGCGCGAAAACGATACCACGTTGCTAGCCCAGCCACATGGCTTCCACACGCACAAACTGCAATTTTACGCCATAGCAACATCTTTTCAACCGGCATTGATACGGCAGTGGCACAAATGGCTAAAGATGCCGCAGCGCCATTCAACGTCCCGCAGCCGCCACTTATGAAAGAACGGACAAGTATTGGTCTCACTTCTTTGAATGTCAACGTTCGATATGGACTACGAGACGTTTCAGGCTCAACGGTCACAAAGGGCCCTGGCTGCAGTGAATCAAAGCGACCTACGGGCACTATCTCCACCGGAAAGCTTGGTATCGCTGAATAAAGGCACATGATTGAGATATCCTTCAAGCTGACATCGGCAAGTATGAACATATAAACGACAATTGACCCCCGTGGCCGTCTTCGTTTCGGCTCAAGGGGAGTTGTGGCTCAATATCTCAACTGCCCATGACGAGTCCTATCATTCTCTTCCACTTAGTCCCCGGATATGATGGCTTATCTGTGGATCCACAATCTGCTTTGCCACATGCTGTCTAGGTTCAGCTGTCCTTCGACAGCTCGCAAAAGGCCCTATTCTTATTGCCAACTCCGCCAATCTTGCATCATAACTATACCACAGGAGTATGCGACCAAAAGGATGAGATAGCAGAATTCAGCGAACGGTGTGTATCCTGTGACGCCGCGGCGTAAGCCCCTCGTACTGTAGCAATACACGCTCCTTCAGTTGCACATCACAACTCGATGGAACACTTTACCCAGCAAATGTCGCGAAACTTGTATTCCTATACTCCATTCTTTGAGAAAGTGGCAATGATCGTCCTCGCTTCCGAAATGTTTGGCCTAATTATTACAACGATAGATTAACTGTTAGCAGAGAAAATCCTCTTTTGATACTATCACCAATAACTTGTTGAGCCGAGCAACGGGAACAATTTGATGTGCCTTTCTTATGGAGCACTCACTCATGCCGTATATCCATGGCAGAGCCCCACAATTGTGGCCACCTACAGCGGGGATTTATTTCAATACTCGATAACCTCGTACGCCACAGTAGACGCACGGACGCTTGTATAAATACGCAAATACACGTTTAGTACCGTATCCAGCGACATTGACTTCGGCGCCTAGTTGGCATGCAGAATAAGACGAATTCCTTGTCTATGCTCATGTGTACTCCCGGACAGACTTCTCAAGACCAGTTCGAGAGAGAGACTTTGAACGTCGGGCGGTAGGCCAAATGTCTTGGATTTCAAGCCACTGACAGCATTTTCGTATACCATGCTGCGTACAGCTGCGGGGCTGATATACGAGGAATGATCTCCAATATCCAAGAAAAATAGTAGTCGTTTATGAAACGAACGCACTGCTGATCTCTTTGCAGAAGCAATTTTCACAAGAAACTGATTTGTAATGACATCAAATTTGGTCAGAGTAATACTGTAGCAGAAGTTCTGGCGCCACAATAACTTGTCTCCCCAACAGAGCCAAGGGCGCGTCGTCAGCATTACGCAGACACTTTGAGAACAGCTCTACCAGCGAGCTGACCAGCTGCCATGAGTTCGCAAAACTTGTCAACGTCTTGCAAAGTACCCTTTGTCAGTATTGGGTGCACAAGTCCTCTTGCGGTGAAGTCGAGAGCTTCCTCCACATCTTTCAATGTTCCAACGACGCTGCCTACTATGTTGAGCTTCTTTAGACAAAGTACGATTGGGGGCGCACCAGCAAGGACCGTGGGGTCCTTTGGTAGTCCGACGGCCTGAGTATCTGTTTAGCATTGCTCTGCACAACAAATTTGACGACACTGACCACCATTGTACCACCAGGTCGCAGAAGATTAGGAGCGGTAGCGTATCCCTCCTTGGTCGAGGCGGTGATGAGAACTCCATGAGCTCCCCATGTTGTGATCCTCATGACTTCCGCAACGACATCCTCGCAAGTCTTGAAGTCGATAAATGCTTCAGCGCCGAGTTTCTTGCAAATTTCTTCCTTTTCTTTTCCGCCATCAATTGCGATTACTCTCATCCCCATCACTTTGGCATATTGCACGGCGAAATGGCCCAAGCCTCCGCCTGCACCCGGAAGTACAATCCATTGTCCAGGTCTGACATTGCTCCTTTTGCAGGCGGCGTAAGCTGTCACGCCGCCACACATGATGGGACCAGCTTCTTCATCCTTGACTCCCTCTGGAATACGTGTTGCATAACGTCCGTCTGTCAAGCAATACTCCTGGAAAGTGCCAGCAGCCGTGAAGCCGCTGTTGATTTGGTGGGGGCAGTGGACTTCGTCCTTGCCATTTGTGCACATTTCGCAGACGCGGCAGGTAGATACGATCCATTTCACTCCTGCCCTGTCTCCTACCTTCCAGAGATTCTGTACGTCAGATCCGACTGCCACGACTCTGCCTGCGCCTTCATGGCCAACGATGCCCTTGGTGGCTTCTGCCATAGCGACGCCGAATGAAGCCCATTCGTCGCGGAGTAGACTCTTGTCGGATGCGCAGAGGCCAGACCAGTTGATCTTGACGAGGATCTGGCCTGGGCCTGGCTGATCTACTGGTACCTGTTTGACGGGGGCTTTTGCAGCGTCCCCTGCGCCTACACGGACTGCGGCATTCTGCTCCTGAGGAATGTTTGAGGTGACTGTCATCTTCACTTGCTGTACTCTTGTGGTAGTAATTGGTAAGTCTTGATTGATATTGTTGTTAGGCACTTTGTGGTGGTGGTTTCAACCTTATGTATCTACACGCTATGGTACCTACCCCTCTTCATCTTGTGCACCCCGCTTCAATCAGGCGGAGAGATGGCTGCGCACTCATTGCCGTGACACAAAGGAGGACCATTGTCTCGGCAAGCTACTTCTTGATGTCCGGGCCTTTGTGCCAGTGTTGAGAGGAGGTGAGGGGTTGTAGAAAGATCCAGACCCTACAATTGCAGTGTGACCAGGGTCGCCCTGTTGCTAGACGAACTTGGGGAGCTTTCGATTGGCTACACTCGGTTTGTACCACAGGTGACATACCGCCTCGCTCCTTCGCCTCATTTTTTATCTACGCACAGCCCCCAATCTGCGCTATTCTGAGATGATGTTGCCTCTCCTGTAGCACTAGTAGCATAATGGGAGTGTTTCTCAATGAAGCGTTAACGCCTGTCTTCTGTAACCAGTCGGGTGTTCTCGCTTATCTGTAGAGCCTGTGCTTGGCGCTCAGCTCACTCTGAACCAGCCGACGGACGCCTCCCATAACGCTGGGCTGAAAGGCGTAAGCCATGGTCGTCAGGGGGATTATACAAACCTGCAGCCTCCTACGAATCTTATGCGCACCTTGACATGGTAATTCAGAAGTGCATCCACTATGGTGGATCAGTTTTTGTCGTCATATCGAATTGCGTCACCTTCGTTCCCAAATGATGTCTTTCGTGTCTCAGAACTGTTACGTGCAGAAGCTCCATCAGAGCGTGTAATGGTCTTTGAGGAATGAAGGCGGTAGATCGCGGACTCTCCGTTATCCGACTCTGCTTAGATACTCATGAGACTATTTCCTCCATTCATACAGTATTGTGTAAAGTTGAAACCTGAAGGCATCCAGTATAATGCCAAGGCTTGGAGGAGGCTCGGAATTCGGAAAATTTAGGTATTGGCGCTAAGCCAAGATTGGCAAGAAAGATTATAGATCAAATTTCGCTTCACTTTCTCAACAATTGGTTCTGTGGTGTAGTTGGTTATCACTTCTGTCTAACAAGGGTTCTCCCAAGTTTCACAGGCGGTCCCCGGTTCGAACCCGGGCGGAATCATTACTCTTTTGCAATTTTTCCATATCATTTTTCGCTTTACCTCGGATGTTATGACCAACCATGGACACACGTCCAAGGACACCTTACAGGGTGACCAATACATCTAAGCCAGCGTTGTAATCGGAAGTTGTAGCATACAAGTACTCGTTTTGCTAATGGCTTTTTTCATGCACCATGCGGCTCGTAGCGCTGACCTGGAACGGAAGCGTGGCAGGATCAACAACACACCACCTTATTGTTCACACAGCTCAAAGCGAGCCTGATATTGCCGTACCGGTGGGTGCCAGGATAGCTATGATCATCCGTAGGGTATTCACGCAGAAGGTTATGGCGAGTGCATTCCTGCCAGGAGTGCGTCGGGAATCTGTCCGCACTTATGAAGTACAGTGGTAGTTTCTTATTCCCTAATGTGTCAGATTTTATGTAGCAAGCTCTCGCGGCTATCACTACAAACAGTAATTAGGAGCGTGTATGGATGCACACGCCAGCTTACAGCTTTTAGAGTTTATCTAGCAAGCTCTCGCGGCTATTACTATAAACAGTAAGTAGAGGCATGTGTGGATGCACAGGCTAGTTTATAGCTTTTGCATCACCAAAACAGACCATGCTGACCCACTAATCACAAACGCCATGCACGAGAGGATGTACAGGAAATGCGAATGCGAGATGCTGACCTCATGGCTCAAGACCATGCTACGAGGACATATATATATGTTGATTTCTTGCGCAGCATATCGAAATTGCTTTTGGAAAGAAGTATCGCAATTTCTTACAGATCCTTGTACCGCATATTTCTCTACTTGAACAAGATGAACATTACTGTTTGGACTGCAGTTTATAATGTGTTTAGGGCATATAATATCAGTACAATCTTCGGAAACCCTGGCTCTACCGGTAAGACTGACAATGAGTGTTGTTCTGTCGCGAAATATACTAATACTATTTCTTCGTTCTCTCAGAGCAGCCAATGCTCAAGAACTTTCCCTCCGATTTTCAATACATTTTGGGTCTCCAAGAGGCATCATGTGTTGCTATGGCCGACGGCTTCGCGCAAGCTACCAGACAGCCCGCAGTTGCCGTCTTGCATACAGCAGCAGGCACAGGCAATGGCATGGGCAACATCATGGGTGCATTCCTCAACAAGTCGCCTTTGATCATCATTGCTGGTCAACAGGCGCGACCGTACATTATAGGTGATCCATACCTCACAGACCGTGATCCAACAATTTTGCCCCAGCCGTGGGTCAAATGGTCGTACGAGCCTGCGAGGGCGGAAGATGTTCCTGCGGCATTGGTTCGAGCCATTGCGATTGCTACCATGCCTCCTGCTGGGCCAGTCTTTCTCTCTATCCCGCTTGACGATTGGGACGTAGAGATTGACACAGCGCTCTCGATCAGGACTGTAAGTACAGTGACGGCACCGGATCCTGATCGACTGTCAGAGTTTGCAGCTCGCATATCAAAAGCCAAAAATGCCACGCTGGTACTGGGTGAAGAGGTCGACAAGAGTCTTGGATGGGAAGCAGCTGTGAATCTTGCGGAGCTGCTCAATGTACCCGTCTATCAAGCTCCACTGGCATCCCGCGCTGTCTTTCCAGAAACACATCCATTGTTCAGAGGGTCTTTGCCAATCGCTCGTGGAACGTTGAGCACTTTCCTCACAGGGTACGACCTTGTGATTGTCGTAGGTGCGGAAATTTGGAGATACTATCCTTATGTCGCCGGTCCAGTTTTGCCACCAGGAACGGAGCTTCTACAAATCACAAACGCTGTTCATGATGCCGGCTCGGCGCTTGTAGGCGACAGTTTGATCTGCGACGCGCGTCTGGCTCTTGAAGGGCTATATTCGCTGCTTCGCACGATGTCGCCTGCCTCTGGTGCAACTTCAACACCATCAGCATCACAAACAGCATCACAAACGACGCCTGCAGCCGCTCAATCAACGCCTAAGAATAGTACATCCCTGATGACTGCTTCTGAAGCATTCACAGCTGTGGCTCTACTTCGCCAATATTCTGACCTACTAATTCAAGAAAGTTCCTCCAATGTCGAAGATCTGCTGAATGCTTGGCCGATAGTTGAACAGGAGACATATTTCACTTTCGCGAGTGGCGGTCTCGGATGGGGCCTACCTGCATCGGTCGGTATTGCACTCGCACAGAAGAACCGTACAACAATCGCTGCAATTGGCGATGGAGCTTTGCACTACTCAGTCCAAAGCATTTACACCGCCGTCCAGCATAATGTGAATCTCATCATCTTGGTTCCGCGGAATGAAGAGTACGCGATCCTCAAGGAGTTTGCAATCTTCGAAGATACACCAAATTGCCGTGAGTATGATGATCATGCATGGGAATACATACTGAAACATACTGACGAGCTTCACAGCTGCGCTGAATCTGCCTGGGTTGAATGCAAAACTGATTGCAGAATCGTATGGCTGTCCAGCTTTTCGCGCGGATACTCCGGCAGCCTTGTATGACGCTTTCCAGCAAGCTCGAACAATGGGCGGTCCAGTCTTGATTGAATTTCAGATTGATCCGAAGCTAGAGCCATTGCCTGTATGAGTAGCTGCGCAGGTGGTAGTGCCTTATGATATGCACCAGATAATACTGAACCTCGGAGGGTCATCTCTTGCTCTAACAGTTTCGAATAGTATGGTTACTTTCTCTATAGGTGAAATCTTATTTCGTGTCAAAGAATGAGCACTACAGCACTGATAGTAATGTGACACATTGCTTGTTGTTGTGAGAATAAGGTACATAGGCTCAAGAGCAAGCGAAGGGCCGAGACAATGAGGTGGGGACAGCGCCACAAGCCACGAACCCCACTTTCGCATCTCGACTTCGTCCATTTGTTTCGCCACTGCAGTATGGTAAGAAACCTCGAGCAACTGCCAATATGTCTTGAAATGCAGGGCGGCATGAGTCCAGAAGAACTCTCAGCTAGAATTGCCGAAACAATAACGCGCAAGTTGATCCAGGAGAACCTCTCTGGCCGACTGAACCTTTCCGGCTTTATCGATGGCGACTCCGCCCCACGCATAGACTTTGGGTCATTTGACGTCTCTGGTTTTGGGCACGAACAGCACGCAAGACACGATGCGGTTTTTCGCGATGACCTCGCGGGAACAATGCAGATAGAGCAAGATGCGGATGTGTCTCCAGTGCAGATAGAATATGTGTCTCCTCGACGGACCAGACCGAGTAATCAACGTCGGGTTGCTCCCGGAGATGACTCGGACAGCTCTGAAGAGACCAAGCGGAGGAAGCTCACAGGCGGCCTTCGACTGGCGGTAAATCATAGCTCTCCTCGTGAAGAGGACGAGCCTGACTCAGCATCGGGAAGACAATTGCAACCAGGTTCACGCCTGCCGCAACGGAAACCACCAGGCAAAGACGAACATGCAATGAAACCATCAACTTTGAACAAACTAATCATTGGTATATGGGAGCAGATATTCAGTAGTATCAGCTTCGATATGGGTGCTGTAGTGGACGAATGGCATGAAGCACGAGGTGATCAGGGCCTGATAGTAGGAGACGTGAACAGCGCAGACAGTTCCCCAGGAACATCCGGTCAGGTTACCAGAGCCTCGACTAGAGCCTTCAGCCAGATGAACATTCTTTGTCGGAAGATAAGCCAGGCCAGTCGTGTGAGTAGAGCACTCGAAGTGATCGTACAGGCTCGATGGGTTGAGCTATATGATGCAAGAATCGAGGAGATCCTAGCTGAACGGCCCGAAGTATCACGAACCAAAGCCAAAATGGCCGCCTTAGCAGAAGCTTGTCAAGACTTTTCTTGGACTGCGAAAGAACTGCGCAATCGACTTGCTATTTGGCGGGGCTACCAACAGATAAAAGATGAAGGAGGCTATGTTTGTTTAGTATTTGCTGGCATGGGTATCTACCGTTTCTGCAAGTATCGCGTAGAGTTCACGCCAGAGGCAATGCAAACCCTTCGGCGATACAGAACACGATTCGAGGTCGCAGCCGACACGTTACATCCTCAATGGCGCCAACTTTTATCGATTGTTGATGCAGCATCGCCACGTCTATACACAGGCCATCCTCACGATTGGGTGGTCTCGGATTATGGAGGCCCACCTGTCCCTTTGACGGAGACATATCTTCAATGGGATCCAGGCTTTGCATTCACGCACCTCGACACTTCAGAGGTAGATGTTCATGCTTGGGGAGCTTCAGACCCGCGCATGGTGACCTCCCTGTCCCATGAGACTGCATTTGTCTGCAATATCTGTGGGGAGACACAATCTGATAACGCTGCGGAAAACAATTGTTGCTGCTTTCCAAACCTCTATGGCAACAGTCACATCGCTCCTGCGCCAGTCCAAGTCTTTCGAACAAAGAATGGGAAAAACAATGGCCTCATAGCGTGTTGTCCCTTCGAGCGCGGCCACGCTATAGGTGAATTTCTCGGCCTAATCACCAAAGGCCTTGAAGGAGTTGACATAATGCAAGCGGCCGCTGACCAAGGCCGCTACCAGATTTGGCAAGGCCGTGGAGGTAACCACACGAAATTTGTGAATCATTCCTGTCGACCAAACTCTCAATTTCAGCGCTTTGTATGGATGGGAGTGCAACGCGTCGTCCTCGTGAGTAAAGGCATCGAGGCAGGACAGGAGATCACAGTAGATTACTCTGATTCTTATTGGAGGAATCTGGAGAAGATATGTCTTTGTAATGAGCCGTGCTGCCGTTTCAAGGACCGCGGCAGAGTCAGAAGTATTTCTTAGCGGATCTTCATTCAGCCTGTATGCGGGCATGATTAACCGAGGCAACAATACATTGGTACAATTTATAGTTATTAGCGATTGCAAATCTATGGCGATATGCAGTATGCAATATTCATGATTTCACTGAAAGGCATTGACTTCGTGAGGGGCACTCCTGATCGTCGGTTTTGGACACACTGTGACTACCTTGCAACATCACTAAATGACCAACTGTCTTTCCAAAGAGAAGGATATGCAAAGACTGCGTATAGTGGCCTTGATTGACGCTAATATATGAATAAGATAGATACTGATAGAAGAGAAAAGTCGCCCGAGCCGACTGAGACAGCTCCATATAATACTCCACCTCGTAGTCCAGCACCTCATATGTGCTCTAGCAGCTAGCGCCAGAAGGAACGCCTTTGCAAGCACTAGAAGTCTTACCACCAGTAACGGAGACAGAGTCCCAGGTCCAGTCACTGCAAGCGGCACACAAAATGTAAATGTCAGTAGCAGAGGAAGCAACAGTTCCTGTGACACCCTCAAGCTTGAGCTCAGTGATAGGCACGCCACCAGTAGGAGTTCCGGTGGGATCCCCATTTTCATAATCTTGCTGGAATCAAGATTAGACTGTGTTAGATTCATTTGAGTGTGGAATTGTCTTACCTCAACAACAATGCCATAGCTGCTCAAATTGCTGAGGGTAATATCTTTGTAGGTGACTGGAGAGAGTGTTAGATGACGTCGAAGATACCGAGGGCGATTGCACTCACCATTGTTGACGGTTCCTGTAGCACCAGACACTGTTTTCACTCTGACACCATTTGCGCTATTTGAGATGGTGCTGTCGTAGACATAAACGTTCTCGACAGTGTTGTCCGAACGACCACCCACAGAACCAACACTGATTCCGTGCCCCCCGTCACAAGTTCCTCCCGTGAAGGTGATGTAGGTGCCAGAGTTGATGGCAAGACAGTCATCTTGATTCTAAACAAGTAGTCAGCAATTTGAGGAAGTCATGAGCATCTGACCAGATATCTACCTTGACATTAGCGCCAGTAATGGTAATATAGGAGCTGTCTCCGATGTCGAAAGCATCAGTGTTGTGAGCACCATCAGTGTAGTCACCAGCGGAATCATCGACTGTGATGTCCGAAAGCACCAAGTTCTGAGACCCATCAATGGAGAAGACCTGAACGGGAGAGTTAAGAATTTTGATGTTGGAGATTGTGCTGTCAATCATATCATGGGCGTAGAAGAACTTGGGCTTGGTCTTGCCACCTGAGTTCGACCCATATCCGTCCCAGTAAGCAGCTCCGTCGCCATCCAGGACTGAACCACTTGCGCCCTTGACGGTAATATCAGTTCCAGATACCGAGACAAGGGGGCCATCCCATTCCTCGTAGCCAAAAGTGGTAGTGCCCTCGAAGATGACCGTCGTACCCTTCGTCAGGCCAGTGAGATCAAGAGTGGTACCAGAAGGCACGGCCACGTTGTCCAAGACAATAGTAGCGCAGCTAGTCTTTGACTTGCTAGCAGATGCTGCACCAGCGGATCCGCTAAAAGTGCATGATGCTCTCTTCTCGAGAGAGGCAGCGGCAGTCACAGCAGGCGCCGCAGCAGGGTGGGCAAGAACTGAGGCAGCACCACCCAAGACGCTGGCAACAGCCAAAGCGTTGAAATGAACCATGATAGAAAGAGTGTGTCAAGATAAGGGAAATGAAGGAGTGATACGACGAGACCTGCCCGAATAGTGATTGATGTTCTGACGAAGGATTCTACTGGTAGGAGGAACGAGTACTTATAACCATACGCCGTCTAGGGGCACGCTGTCGTCTGTGGGCTTCTTTTTACGATCAACGACCATTGCACCTCCCCCCCCCTCCAAATTTGCCGTATCTCCATACATGAGAGCCATGGGCAGCAGGCTGTCACATCTAATTTTCCGCCCGTTGTTTAGTGGTGTCTGTCCGGCCCTAGTCACATTACAAGACTTCTCCTCACGAAAGTGACGGCCGTTTCGTATAGTCGCCGGCGTCGGAATAAATGAAGTGCGGTTGATAAAGTACGAACGGGAGGAGAGGGGTCGCATTGTGGGTATACCTCGGGGAACAGTATTCGCGGGGGAGCGTGTACGACGGACTTACTCCCATTGGTCAAACGACCAACGAAGCATTTTCCACGAAGGCTTATTCAGTCTAAGCTCCGTCTAAGCGAGGGCTTGATTCCCCAAACGCTGGCTTGGTCGGATACTATATCTCATACTTGACAATCACGAAATCGCATGTTAGGCTGTATGGTATGTGCGCAGCGAATTCAGTATGTTCAAATCACCGCATCGTGTGTCCGCCTCTGCCTTGTCAATGTCTAGAACATTGTGCCACAGGTATAAAATGTGATGAGCTATAATGGATGTGATATATATATAGCCTTTGCCCCACTGAGGCTAGCCGCCAGGAGAGTCAGAAATGCTATACTCGGCCTTGCATACTTACACTAGCGGTGGATATGCAGGCAAGACTGGCATGCGAGATCTGAAGTGATTGATAAGAATACGATGCACTACGAGCATGCTTCAATACTGGAAAGCTTAATTACGGAGTAGCCACCTCTTGCAGACGATACAACGGATGACCCTTATCGCAAAGATTGCCAGGGCTTCGCGAATGGCGATCTCGAAGATTCGTCAAGCGGGGCGGTGGGGTGAAGACCAAGGAGGTTTTCAACTACAACCAATGAGCATATCTCATGGTATTCTCATCGAAGACGTCAATTGGATGTCCCTGCTGCTGAAGCCAGCACTGATACCGATGTCTCCTTGTGGGATGATCCATTCCTGCATGAAAGTACTCCAGAAGCTCAAGTCTCGTCTCATCAGATCAAAAGTGACTACAGTGCTTTGTCCTGGCTGTAGGCTAATCTTCTCAAAGCCACGCAGGACTTTGATGGGTGTAGGATCTTCCCCTGGTACCTGCGGCAGGGACACGTAAAGTTGAGATACCTGTCTAAATTAGTGTATTGATCTCGCCAAAGACCATCTGAAATTTAGCTTACAGTGGCGCCTGCAACCGAGCCTGTATTGGTGACGGTGAGGGTGGCACGATAAAGCACATCCCAAAGCGTTGGATTGCCCCCTGGTGCTATGACAGCAGGTGGTGGGAGGCTAGTGATGTTCCTGCCCTGATACACATTTTTCACTGAAAGAGTCGACATTTCGAATGTGGTGTAAGACAGACCAAATCCAAATTCAAAGGCAACAGACTGGTTGTAATAGTCAAAGTGGCGGTAGTCGATCAGTAGGCCCTCCTCAAAGTCTGACTGCCAGGCATTTGGATCACTTGTCTTGAGCAGACTTGACGAGTTTGTAATCTTAGCAAAGGAATAGTCGTTCTCTTGTAAAGCAATCGTATATGGTAGTTTGCCACTACAAGAAATTAGTGATTTTGCCAATGAAGGAAATACAGTCTTGCTAGCTCACCTTGGATTGACATCTCCATAAAGCACATCAACAATCGAATTGCCAGACTCCTGCCCAGGTAGGTGTGCAGCCAGTATAGCGGTCACGTTTGGGTTGGAAGCCCACGGAAGTACATCCAAGCCTCCAGAATGGGTGACGACAATGGTATTGGTGCACACTTGTGTTACAGCCTTCACCACAGCGGTGCTGTTCCAGTCTGCAAGGAGTGAGCTACGATCTTCACCCTCGGTTGCCCAGGTCTTCAAGAAGACCAGACAGACGTCGGGTGGCGAAGGCTGAATTGTGTTCAAACCACCACCCGTTGCAATCAAGGTGTTGTTGAGAATATACTGAACAAGTGTACCGTCTTGGGAGGCTCTAGTCTTGATAGCATCGAGGGGAGATACTAGATAGCTCAAGCGACCAGTCCCTGAACCACCTCCTACTGGTAATGTTCCGTATTCTGATCGACTAGTAAGCTTCATCAGGTGAGCACTGTTTTCATGGAGACTGACCAAAACCATACTCTTGAGCAAAAGGAGCTCCGCTAAAATACAACCCATCAACAACATCTCCGGCGTCATTACCAAACACCGCAATTTTTCTCGGTGCTTTAAGTGGTAGGGTGTTGTTCACGTTCTTCAGTAGAACTGTCCCGGCAGCGCCAAGCTCACGAATCAAGGTAGCATGATTAGCTCGAACGTCAACGTTGGAATCGTTTCCGAACGTGAATTGATCTACCCAAGGTGGTGGGCTGAAGCTGTTGAGAGCAGTCTCGCCCGGATCGACACCGGGGTAGACGTCCTGCTTCAGATGAAAATAGGGCGTCATGATACGTACACACATGTCGTCAAGACGTGCTTCTGAAATGGAACCATTGTTGACAGCTGTGGAGACGTTGGCACCGAAGTAGGAAGGGCTAGGCGCAACAAACCCAATGCCACCTGATCATGTCAGTTTCTTGGATCTGGCCACTGGCGTGAGCGTATGCGCATACCGGGCATGTCTTGATCTAATCCAGCCTCTATACTGGCTACTCCCGAATGTGTAGCCCCCCAGTCGGACACGATGTAGCCTTGGAACCCCAGCTCGCCCTTGAGTAGACCATTCAACGTTTTCGAGTTGGCACAAGCGTAAGACCCATTGATGCGGTTGTAACTACACATGACGGAGGAAACACCGCTGTGCACCGCATTTGTAAATCTATTACTTTATTAGCATTCTCAGAAGGAGAGATTCATGGAAGACTCTGTACTGACGGCCAGAGATAAAGCTCATGGATGGTTCTGTCGTCAATGTTTGATGAAACTGCCTCAATGGTAGTGCCATTAACGATGCTTGGATTGCGCTGAGTCTCTTGCTCATTCCCTATCTGTATAAGGATTAGCAGCTTCAATCAATCGATATGGGTTAACTCTTGCGTACGAAATCTGTCGGCGGTCAGTGAGGTGTAGTTCATGCAAAGAAGATCAACATTACGTTTTACGCAAGCCTGTACACCGGCTTGTTGCATACCTGCCACAGTCTGCTCGACTGCTATACCAGTAAGGTATGGATCAGGGGAAAACCCTTGCCGTCGAAATCAGTGTCTGTCAAATGCCAAGGATAATTACCTCTAAACTTACCCTCCCAACCTCGGCCACCGTATCCAGACCGACCTAAAGGTCCAACTACCGGGCCTAGAGCTACATGTGCGCCCTTACCCTTGAACTCTTCACCAATATATAGACCCCTGGTGTACATCAGACCCTTGTCCCATGATGCTGCAGTGGTGAGACCAGCTGGGAAGACGGAGGCATAAGTCGCTTGACGAATAGCCAACGGCCCATCCTGTAAACATATTCCGGTAAACCCCAATCTTTCGATAGGCCCAATATTGCCCACGCAAGGGCCATCCGTTCCGGTCACTAGCTGGGCCTTTTCTTCAAGAGTCAAATTGGCTACAAACGCTTGGGCTTGAGCGAGAGCATCTGTCCAGCCAATGCCTGCGGTTGCAGCTGCAAGGTATAAGCTGGTAGACAAACCAAGATGATTGGCATAGATATCATGCTGGTTGCACTCAAGAAGGGCTGTCTACTCACGGCTAGGATATACAGGTGGGCTTGAAGTATAAAGCGAATGATCCCAAGATGTGTTTTGTGCTTGTACTGATCCTACCACGCTCATCCAAAAGTATAGGGGAAGACACCATGAAGGCGCCATGTTTATTCTTAAGGTAGTGAAGTGATGCTTTCTGGAAATGAAATGTCTTCAATACGGCATACGACTCTATCCTCTGTCTTATACTCCTCGCCAGGAGGGCTGTCGAGAGGACGATCCTCAAGCCATGATTAGCACTGCGGGGCAGTGCTGTTTTTCTCACCATCGGGTAATGGTAAAGATATGGATTTTTATACCCGGCAAGCGATGACAGCGTTCATTCGCCAGCGTTCAGCGCAGAGTCCAGCCATCATCGGTAATTCAGCATTCGAGCAGGCCACATGATCATGCCCTATTGCATACTCAAGCTGGGACGTAACACAATCCAGCACGAGTGTTAGGCATGCCGTTGTTGGCGAAGGATGAAATGTCCAACCCCCGCTCCTTGGCAGTTGCCGTGTTGACTGAATGAGGGGCAAGTCGGCATTCTTTTGCACCGATAAAAAATACGAAGTTGATGTACTGTTCTAACGAGTTGGAATATCACTGCGTATATCGAGACAGTATGTTCCCAAAAGCAGTGAATCATCATCTCCGATTTCAGGATCCGTTGGTCTAGACGAGGACGAAGCTGTATTGGAATGAATGATTCACGGTCCGTGTTGCCAGACCACGCTCGAGAGTGACTAATCCATTCGTGCGATACTTGGATATTTCGATTGCCGGTGTAGTAAGGCTTGAGCATAGGCTCTTTCAAGTTCAAGAGATTGCTGACGATTCGGGCTTGGCAATCTTTGGATTATGACAAACCTCTTTCCATGTCTTGAAACCACAATCGAACTACTCAGGGCAGAAGCCAGCTCAATCTGCGCATAGTCAACAATCGAGCATCATTGTCCAAGGCGACTTATATGTCAGCATTGTGGACACAGCAGCACCCTCAGTTGTCAAGTCCGAAAGCCGAGATAGGCATTAGCACGAGGCACTAGGAATTAATGAACGAAGTCGTTTAGGAAAGCGTTATATAAAAGCATTATGATCTAGATTATACGATGAAAGGGAGAAATAAGGAGACAAAATAAAGTAGTACTATTAGGCTATAAGTATTAGGCCTTAGGAGAATAAGAGCGCTATCGTTAAATATAAGGTAATTTAAATAATTATATATATTATTAATCTATATTATTATAATTTATATACATCTTAAGACTCGTAATTCTTTATATATATATATATTATACTTAAGTATAAAATAGTTTTTATAATATTAAAAAAATTAAATATATTAAGTATAATATTAATTTATATTAATATTATAAATATAGTAGTACTCTTAAGTATTAAGTTTAAAAGCTAAAATAAATATTAATATAAAATACTAAAAATTAATAAATAAAGTTATTTAAGAAAGTATTATATAAAAATATTATAATTTAAATCATATAATAAAAAAAAGAAATAAAAAAATAA